>JABUQX010126359.1:0-32990 GCA_015478945.1 Trachelipus rathkii | reverse complement strand
GTGACACACATATTATTACACATTATTATTACACATATTACATTATTATTATTATTATCATCACTATTTTATTATTATTTTATTATTACATATTATTATTATTATTATTATTATTATTATTATTATTATTATTATTATTATTATTATTATTATTATTATTATTATTATTATTATTATTATTATTGTTATTACAATGAAAATTAAAAAGTAGAGAATTTTTAAATAACTAAATATTGCTTTAACCAAACATATATAAAAGTATTAAGTAAGTAAATAAATAAAAAAAATGAATAGGTTTTGAATACATTTTACAAATGCATTACCAAAGTATATACATATTTAAAAAAAACGAATATAACTATAAAATTCAATTCTGATGATATATATATATATATATATACATTGCGTATATGAATAGATATTTACATAAGGACATATACAAGGTTATTGCTGTTGGAGTTGCTGTTACACAGCTATACAGTTGTTGGCGAGTTACAGCACAGACATTGTTGCTGGCTACACAAGTTGTTGTTGCCACACTATCATATTAGCATGCATATACAACATACACATGAAGAAGCACACACACACACACACATGCCAGCATACACATATACATACATGCTTTAACACGTTATATATGTACATTACAAGCACACACATACATACACATACTCACCTACACACACACATACACACCATCGCCCAGCAAGAACACCCTGTCTACTGACAAGATCGGTCGATTGATCGATGTACATGGTTATTACAGCTATTACATACACATATTGAAGCTGTTATTAATATACATACATATATATACACACATAGCACATAGTTGTTGTTGTTGTTGACATTGCTATTGTTAATAATATTTACATACATAAATATACTTACATATATACTATATATATATATATAGAGAAAGAAAGAAGAAGCAGTTGTTATATATTGTTGTTACATATATGTTAAGAAAGAAGAACATATATACATATATATATGTTATATACATACATACATATATGTGTATATAATATTTAATTAGCCCATATATATATATATATATATATATATATATATATATATATATATATATATATATATATATATATATATATATATATATATATATATATGAGCTAATTAAATATATTTTAGACATTTCCACAATATATAAAGCACTCGCACTTCACTGACACAAGCCCAACTGTCTGTAGAAAAGTTAAACTTTAGCTTTTATATTTTCAATACTAACGTTTTGACGTATAGATTAAGTACATTATAAGCCTATTACCTCAAAAAACCGATGGATAATACAAGATATATATTTTTTTCTTTCTAAATATCATCTGTAAAACGATTTCAAAGCCGAAAATCCTGTACAATCCCGTCAAAAATCTGTAATATTAGAACTCAAGCTTAAAAAGGATAAAAAAAACAAAAAAATAATAATAATAAAAAAATTATTTCCCGTTATACAAGCCACAAGCTTTAAACAAAAAACCCTAAGTCTACATTAATATTACAAGTATAGTTAATACATCAATCTTAAGAATAAATATATCTGGATAGCGATAAATAATAGGAATTGAAAAAGCTTTATACAAATACTCAAAAACAGCTGATCTCTTTCTAGTCACTACTTAATATATACTTAATATAGAATTAGCTGATTTATTGAAGCTTAAAACAAGGCTTAACTGCAAACGGGTATCAATTATAATCACATAAAAAAGACTGGAGCTCGATTTTATGCTTATTTCGCTTATATAAAAAATTAATCAATTGTCAGTGGTTTCAAATGATGCAACAATTTTAAGTGCACACGTTGAATTGCACGCACGCACCTATACACACACACACACAAACACTCACCACACACACAATATCACATCACACACAAGTGCTACAAGCAGCTGTTACATACAGCAGCAGTTAGGCATATATAGCAGAGCACAGCAGACATACATATATACATAAGGTTGTTATTACATACAGCAGCAGCATAGGTTATGCCATATGTATAATATATATACATATACAGTTATATATACAGCATACATATATATATACAGCAGCAGCAGCAGCTGCAGAATACATAAGGTTACAATCATATATATATATATATATATATATATATATATATATATATATATATATATATATATATATAGAGTGACGTTTCTTTAACTTCGCCCATGTGTCTCATTATTATTGAAATCGAGAGTCGCCAATGCGACGACGACAGCGTCGGAGAAGAAAGAGCAGCTATTGGTAGCGGAAGACCAAGTGAAGGAGTTCTCGACGACGACGACGACCACGGCCAAAACGACCATGGCCAAAACGACCACGACCAAAACGACCACGACGATGGAGGAGCCCTCGATTTCGGAGAATCTTTCGCCGTCGATGCTGTAACTCTTCCCAGTTTTATCGGTTCTGAAAGGCAAAAAGAAGTAATTAAACACTCGGCGTTTAAAATAAAAATTAAAGCATTCACCTCAAGAATCATCAATTCCTATTTAGACACGGCTTTAAAAATACCGAAAGTAAAAGGACACGCATTTCCATCTATGAAAATTAAGAAGGACGTAAAGAATATAATGGCCGATCAAAGTTACGAAAAGGCGCTTCAGAAGAGTATTTTAAATCACATGCCGGAAGACGCTTTGACGAAAACTCACCCCGTACGAATCAAGAAGACGAAAAAATTGTTGTCGGACGAGATAACGCGCCTGAAACTGAACGAAATCACGCACAAACCCCAATTCATGAAACCGCTCTGGCGTCATAATTAATTTTGAACCCGCCATGGGTAAGGGTTCTCCGACAGACGAATACCCAGACTACGAAAATTTTAGAAAGTGACTTCCCGGATTCCGAACATAAAAATTTCATTTAAGTCAACTGCGAACAATTATATTTAACAGAGGCAAAATCAAACCCACCCGTGACCCAGAGTAAAACATAACCGACCAAAGTCCAGTTCCTAGGCGGTTCCCCAGGCAGATACCCGTCTCGAGGAGGCTGGGATGACGACCTTCGGACTCAAACCTCTCGCTGAGAAGAATTAGCAAAACGTTGCGCTTAATCTACTCGATACCCGCCCTCTCGTAACGGCCATGAGAGGGGAATGTCAATATCGGGACCGCTTAAATTTCTTAGAGAACTCAGTATTCTGCAGAGGTGTACTACTTCTAGTAGTTGCGCGCCGCGTTCGTACGGGGCGTCATCGGGAAGTTTAATTCGGTTCATAACAACACCCAGTATTGCATTACGGAAAGCTTCGTGGCTGACCACCTGAACTGCGCGGTTGTTATTATTACACACTATCTGGCCGAGGCCGGCTGTCGCAGTCCGAAAACATCTACGATTGCCTGCCTGCGACCCGACTCTTAGCTTCATGCAGCCACGGTAACGAAGTAAAGAATAGAAAAGCTCCTCTCTCGAGACCGAAAATCCGTCTCTGAGCTTTGGAGAGATAGAAAAAACCCAGATGGGCATGACGGCGGACGGTTCCTCCTCCTATCCTATTCGCCCACGAAGAATATTACGATTGCGGATTAAGGCCGCGATATCTCTCCCTCGCGAGACGCAACGGCACGTATGAGATTGCTGTGAGCGCAAAATAGCAGGGAGGTATGGGGTCTTATCAGGCCGTAGGGTCATCTCCGCTTTCGACGGAAGTTTCTCCGCCTCTTCCAATTCCATGGAAAGGATACGTGCCCGAGCTCCCTCACCTTGCGATAAGCAAACAAACTATTTGTGGGCGTGCGTAAATAGGGCCGCGGCCGACCTTTTCGCGTGGGGAATCGTTGGTGAAGGTTGCGGGTCATTCGTGGTTTTAGGCGATAAGGAGGTCCTCAGCCGCGGAATTAAGCCCCGTGGTTAACGGAAACTACAACGGCTAAAATTCATTTTACGATTATGCCGCGCGGCGGTAACGCCACGGAGCAGGCCGAGTAAACGCCTCTGGTCGTCGCGTTTTTAACTCTTCGGGCTCTAGCTGAGTTACGTGTCGCTTCTTCGTCCTTCCCTTCGCATCCTCCAGAAATAATATACATCGTCTCCTCTATCTGCACGAAACCTTACTCTCCCTCCTACTTCCCTGGTCCTTAACGCCTCCGCAAGGTCGCGAGGAAATTCAAAGGTCGGAACTGGACGACGACGACGGACGAAACGAAGCGACTTGAAAGAAATTACATTCACGCACTCTAATATCATATGTGCATTCTCAATCGCCAGGTAGAAATTTTAATGTAAAAAATTACATTATTTACCGCGTATTATTTAATTTTTATCACGGCCACCTGCGTGGTCATCGTCTGATCATTGTTTCGGCGACATACCGTCTTGACTGAAAAGGTGTTTTAATCGGTTTCGTTTTGATTCTAACCTCTGCCCGCTACACGCGGAACTCGCTGATGCTTCTTTTAGACCGGGAATGAGCGCAACATTTGAAACAAATGCCGATCTAATTTTATTTATATTTTTTTGGTGCCTGACGCTACTCAGCAGTAGATATTATTTTGGTTTCTTATTTTTTTTTAAGGTATTCTTTAATTAAAATGTTATCGAGATTAAAAATTTGCGGGTCTCAACCTGTCGCCTTGAAACGATAGGGGCCCTATAGTTCGGTTAACTATATAAATTTACAGAATAATCATGAAAAAAATTCAACCTTTTATATAAAAAAAAAGTATCAAATATACTGTTATTGCGCATCATTTTTACTTTTATTTTGACTCACGGCATTTTTTGCATGGCATTTTTTCACTAGGATCGTTAATTATAATTGTTTCCAAATAGAATAGGATATATTTTATTTCTCGGTTTTTATTACGTTAACTATCGCTCGAATCTATTGGATAAAACTTTAGCGATCAAGCTTTTCTTTGAACATTAAAACGCGATTAATTAAGGTATAAATTTGTTTCGTTAATTCTTTTATGAAATCTCGCTCGATCCCTCGCAAACATTTCCCAAGGACTCTTTCTATCGCGATCATCGGCTAAAGTATATTTGGCAACATTATCGTGAAAAAGTCACCTTTCGTCGGGGTTTATCGAGCGCGTATTTAAAATCTGGCATGTTTTCGTTCCATCGTTTATTCGCTTGAAAAAGATTTTTCATTCTCGCTTAGAGAGAGCGCCCGATTCTTCCTCCTCTTCTAATTCCTTCCGATCAGGTTTTGGTAAATCCGTCGGAAGTTTAGTAAGAAAGTAGCGTTCTTCAGAGATATATCTGGATTCCAGGAGCCTTTTTTTCTATTTGTTTTTTATCTATAATAGTTATATAATATAATACCATTTTTCATTTATTCTTTTTTTTTTTTGTTTTTTTTTCTCCTCCGCTAATTTTAACTCGAATGATGGATCACTGGTGTGCGCTCTTCACCAGCTGCGTTCTCCTTAAATTTTCGGGATCCCTCGTTTCTCTATATCATAAACGGGCTCTAGTTTTTATCATCGCGAGTCCTGAAATACTCTTCTTATATCCTGGGACGAAGATTACTTTCATTATTCTTGTTCTCATGGATTCCTTTCACTGCCACACATCATCGAGCTCAGGATTATCAATTTCGTAAATTACTCTTTCTTTTTTATTCGCAAATCTGACGGCATCGTAATCAATTTTGTGGAATCACTTTATACGTCTATAAATTAAATATAATTATATCATCTGAATCCAAACGGTGAGTGAAGCCCCTTTCAAATATTTAAGTGGCACGATCTCTCCAGTTTAGTTTAAGAATACAGATACAAGATAATATATTATAAGCGGAAGCAGTTTAGTTGAGCCCTTGATATTAAGTTTTCCTGTCCATCGTGTTAAAAACATACTCCTGTGTTTATTACATCTCTGGAACCCGGAGGGTATGTTAAAAAAATTTGGAAAAGAAACGATTAGAAAAATGTTGCAAAATACAAATATATGATAACTTTTGACCAAAATATAGAATATAATTTCCATTTCAAAAAAAAAGATATTAAAAAAAGAATCTAAATAATTTTTAATTAATTTAATTCACAGATATTTAATAATATTAGAAATAAAATAATTGAACATTTTTTATAATATTATTTATATGATTTACAATACATTAATTAATATAATACTCAACTTCCTCAGAGGCGAAACTGTCTATATTATAATCGTCCGAGAAAAATTCCACCCCAACAAAAAGAACCGCCCATCTGAAGAATCCAGGACGATCGCGGAAAAAACCCCCCACAGACTGACACTGCACACCACCAAGCATAATGAAAACAGAGAACCGCCCCGATTATACAGTGTCGTCGATCGAGAATTGTTGACCGTAATTTTAACCTTATGTTAGGTCTAGATCTAACCAAAATCTAATACGGCAAGGCTGCGTGTGGAAATAGTGTCTCTACCTTTTAAAATATAGCGACAATTTGGCTTGTTAACATAATAGGCGAAATAATAAAAACCAAAGAGGCGTAAAATTAATATGTGCAAAAAATGAAGTGCGTACCGAGAAGAGAATTTGCTAGCGATATATTATCTTCTGAGTTTAGAGAATAAGAGTAACTTGGACCGAAACTCTTGGTTTCGAACCTCTTCAAGGAACTCTTCATCTTTGGAAGACCTCCAGTTCTCGCGGCTATCTTCTCGAGACGCAAGACGAGATTTCGATTCTTTGCGTCTATGTATTGTATGATACTCATGCCTAAGTTATTTTCCTTTCTCCTCTAATCATCTTCTCTCTCTCTCGTAGTATAAATTATGTTGCCAATGATAACTTCTTACCGATATAAAGTGACGCGCTCTCTTCTCTCTCACTCTCCGTACGCCATAGAGTGGTATTTCCTATTACTACTCCGCAGGAAAAAATATGCTGTGATAGTCTTATGTAGTTTTGTAGTTGAATTTTGGGAATGAAGTCAAACGATGTGGCTTAATTTTCTAATGATAATACCTATGGATGTATTTCTGTTAAAGATATAATGCGGATTACGTAGAGAATTGCTCTTTTAAGGAACTTTCTTCTTCGGTTAGACGGTTCGTATATCGCTACTTCTAGCTTTAGGTCTTCTGTATTCTTTGATTTGGATTTTGTATCTAGTATTCGCTCAGCACGTAGAGGCTCGTTACAGTACCTATATTAAAATGTTATGAGTTGCCGTTTTTTCCGTCGGACTATATAGTGGTCCCACCCCCACCGTTATAATATAGATATGACCTATACGTCCGCCGATGTTACTCTATCGCCATTAATTTTTGTTATTATCGGCTCCATTCTTATTTCATTCTCGGAAAAATTCTCATATATCCTATACGTGACAAACACTCCTCTTTTGGAAATTTATTTGTAGTAACTTTCATCGGGATAATACTGAATTACTTACCTATCCTCCAGCGGTCGAATAATCTATAATATTACGTTTAAATTAATACCTTAAATCTTGATACTTTATCCGGGAATAGGTGAAACGTATATAGCCCCACGTGGCTTGTGTCATTATCTCCTACCTACTTTGCCCGGGTAATATTTTATATTTACTCAGAAAATGTAAGACTCTCGATTTAGATTAAGATAGTCATATATACCACCCTAAGAAATAGAATGAGGTAGATCTATATTAAAGGTCGTTATTGCGTTTCGCATAATGGTGCTCTGAACACCTCATCATACAGTTTTCGTTGCATGCTTTTCTTTTGCTGACGAAGTCCTCGCTTGTTTTCACCTTTTTTCTGACGCTTATCGAAACAGGTGTTGGCCCAGTGTTTTCAAGGCCAGCGCCTTCGTTGCTTCAGGGGAACGCCTGTTGCGGGCCCTCGTGCCCCATTCAATCTGAGAAAGCAGACCCGCGTACCTGTTCCTTAAACCGTCATTCTCGGTTTCCTGTGTCGATCTTAAACCTTGACAAGATTTCCTTCTGGTTTCTAAGAACTGCACGTTTTTGACCGAGCCCCTTTCTGAGAATTCGAAAATTACATCTCCTCGTATATTTTGATTTTAAAGTTGTAAATATATTCAACTATTTTTTTTTGAGAAAGACGACTTCAAATGAAGTGCTGAATGAAAAACAAAACCAAAATATATATACTATAAAAATGTATCAAAATAGTTAAAAAAAACAATATAATTTAAATCAGAATTTTAGTTAAAATTGGTTGTTACAATTTTAACTTTTAATGGCCTAATCATTTTTGATCCTTCTCTCTATACTAGCCCTTTAGATAATTTTCTGTTAATTTTTTTTCTGACTACCAATAATTTACGAACGTATGTTCTAAAACGAATCCCAGGCGCTCTTTCGATTAGTAAAGCGGTTAAAGGCCGAGCCCCGCTAACGATTTTTCCGCCTCCATCACAGCACTTAAGTACGTATCCGCGTTTTCGGTGCTCGTATATTATAAATAGGACACGGGAATGGGCAGATCAAATAAAGGCAATGGCTAGCGAGTAGTCGACACATCCTCCCATTTCCGTCTGCGAAGGGATGGAGGGCCACAAATCTGTGTAAAATCCAAGCGGCGCACTTGAAATACAGAGTAAACTTTTTTGCAGAATCGAGAAAGGCGCTTTCCTTAATGTAATCAATAGTTTCGTTATACCGGTCGGTTATTTTTAGAAGTTCTCGGTACGCCTCTTCTTCGGAGCTAAACCGCGGGTATTCGTGATCCGTTCCCGCAAACCTTCTCTCGGTCGAAAAACGCCCGAGTTTTTCCTTTTTCAACAGTTTATCCATTAATACGAGATGTGTGTCTTGAATGCATTCTTCGACGTCTAGCAAACCCATATCGTGACCAATATTAATTTTTTCTAAATGCTCGATCGCCGCGTGCATATTAATACTCACTCGTTCTACATCAGTGGGGTTTACGTGACTCTCTATCGCTTCGTTCGCTTGTTGATTTTTAGTGGAGCAACTCGTTACTCCCACAATAATAGAGTGCTCAGAACAGCAGCGGTAGACCTTTTCTCCCCCCTCTTTTCTCTTTTGCAAAGCTTCTTTCGTAAGTTGATAATTTTTTGTTCCTTCGTTTTCACCGATATTTGAAAGGAAGATGAAACGTATTTTCATTTTTCGCAAGGCGATTTCGCAAAACGTTGTTTTACCGACAGGCTAGTTTGAGCGGTTTAAACAAGGGAAGTGTCGGATTTAAGAAATCGAACGATAATATGCCACCATTGTAAATGTTTTTGTATATTCTCGTTGGCGTGCCCGCAAATATTTACCCACGGTTATGGGTCTCAACCTGATTTTCCGCAAAGTTAACAAGCATTTCGAGCATCCTTTCGGATCTTATGTTTTTTTCCAATTTCGTTCGATAGTTTCCCGCCCTTAACGTCTCTACAGTGTAGTTTTGACGCGATTCAGTTTCGAGGAGTTTCGCGGGCCCTCCGACCGTTTCTTCTTGATTTTGTTTCTCACGCCTTTGATTGGCATCCGGGCAATATGCATCCGCTTGTCACGTCCCCTCTATTTTTGTCAAAAATATTCTCATACCGGCACGAATGGAATACAATATATTTCTTTTTTCCAAAAAAAAAAAACTCTTTATTAAAAAAAATTTTCAATTTTTTGTTTAATAAAATTTATAAACTGAATTATCGAAAATTCTTTTTCAGAAGAAATATTTAAAGATGTGTTTGGAGGGGAAAAAACCTTTATCAAATGCTCGAAACATTAAAAATATCAGGTCAGCTCCTTTTCTAAACGCGGCTCAGTCCAACGATGAAAAAATTAATAGTACGACCCCAATACGACCGAATATCGAACAGGCCTCCGTATATTCTTATATCCGGATAAGCTCCTTCGCCGTCTCATTATTTAGACCGAACATAACGTTCGCTCCGATGTCTCTATTTTAAATAATGTCTCGCGAACCGGCGACATAATATCCACCCATATTTTTCCAAATGATGGAATTAATTACCACGTAATGTCCGAACCACCGACGATTGTATAATTGGTTAATAGAATGTGCTGACATCGCTTCGAAAGAGTCGTACACTAAAATATAAATTAGTCACTTTAATCCCCCAGCTATATTCTCACTCGGAAGCTGCACAATGTCGGACCGGTCAAATTAAAAGTGACCTCCCTCTACCTGTCAACTAAGATGCTTTTGTTGCCCTCAGCCAAAATGTGCTCACGATTGCCTCCATTCGGATTCAGAAAGAATATCGGAAAAGAACCGTGTTTTTTTCTCAATATATATAAAAATGAGCAGGACGGGACGGAGGAAAGGGAAGATGAAAAACCAGGAAAATGAATACACGACGCTCGAAATTGGCGTAATTTCGCACAGAACGATTACTTTCTGCCCACTCTGTCAGGCCGAGACTACGCTAAATAATGCAATTACTTACAACGTCTCCAGATGATATTCCGAACAAAAGGGATCCGTACTCACAACAGCAATTAATATCAAACGATTCTCTACTGACCTACCAACAATGACTGGGATAAGGATGATGTCGTGCCTAAAAATACAATCCAACTGACCAAAATCACTTGGAACTGAGGAGGTTTGCCTTAGCACGAGAGGGCAGAAAATCTAGATGAGACGCATTCATTAAAGGAGTGAGAGAACTTATCCAGAAACCTGTTTTTACCGTTCTTAAATTATGGATAAAAATTAATTAAGAAACAAAAAATATTATGAATGTTACTGCCGAGACATTACAAGCACAATGGGAGGTGGTTCTCTCTCTCTCATGACCGTTAATGTGTATATTTAAAACAGTCAGGAAGGTATCTCCTCGAGGCTATTAGATTAGATATTCCAAAAGTAATAGAACATGAAAAGACGAAGTAACATGTAGAGAAGATTTAGAACTATTTATACGAACATACGAAAGAGTTATTGCTGATTTTAGATATGTGAATAGCGACGCACTAGGAAAAACAGCTACTGAAGTTATTAAAAAATTAAGAAAAGGAAAAACGAATATTCAATATCGAACCAAACAAAAACCTCAATAATGGTTCTTAAGGTCATTCAACGACTTAGTGATACTTACACGAGTTTCGAGTTATTGCCAGTTTCCCCAAAAAGATTTGTTCTGGTACTGAATTCGAGAATTACGAAACGTGTGCGATGAAAGATTGCGGTAACGACGGGCATGAAGTCACACGCGCAAGCTTATGAGAGCGCTACTTGACTTGTGCCGTGGTTTAATAGTCATCATGCCGAACTCCTTTAGCAAAGACGACTTAATGTAAGGAGCTAGCTTGTTACCTGGCCACTAGCTTGGTCGTAAACGATGAGGGGTGAGCGGGCATCAACAAGCGATGTGATAAAAACGACAGACGGACAGGTTACAGTCAGAGCCCGCAGTAAAGCCACTAAACAGCCTCCTCTCATCTTTCTCTATTCCTACCCCTGAGGATATAATCCGAACGTATTGAAGATGCGAGCAAATTAGGCCCTTCCAACTTCCTCCAGTCGATATTAATAACTAATAATAATAACGACGAAGAGACTCGTATCTAGTGATGAACGGATAGTAATTACATGGGCTTAAAAAATTAGAGAAATATTGCCGTTACCCGATAGATTAGCTAACATGTATTTCGCCAACTTAGATCAAACGTCTTATTAGTTTCCCACCCCACCGTCGCCAAATTATGCTGAATAAGATGATTAACGTACGTGTCGCGTGACTTCGATAATCAGTTTTCTTTATTCAACTCGGGTTTACCTCTCCAAGGGTTCATATACCATCTCAATGGTGTGAGCAGACCTAAAGAAGGTCTATTGTAGACAACGACACAAGAATACATACGACGTAGGCGATAAAGCAGAATTTGTCAGGATTTAACTTTACTTGGAAACTCTGCCAATCAATTCAAGTGGGAATGTTGATACAGAATTAGTGGCCATATGGAAACCTTACTGTTCCCCTCAGAAGTATAATTATTCGTCATCAAAATTCATTTCTCTCCGCACCTCACTTTGCTCAAAGTCATACGCAAATCACCGAAGAATTATATAACTTCCAAAACAGGTCTCCAATCTTAAATGAAGCCTTAAAAACATCCTTCATATTTCATATTTGTTACCATCATATTGTACATCCGAGGGAGATGATTGCGCCAGATACCATAACCAGAACAGACATCAAAAGCTATTTCGATTTCCACCTCATCCATGCCATCCTCTACTTTATCCTCTCTATCTTTCTCAACAATTTCGTCTTTACTCTTCTCTTTCTTATTACTGGACAATCAGGGAGGCGCTTCCTGTTTGATGGTTTTGTTTGGAGAGACGAGAATTAGGCCGTGGCCTATCGGAAAATCGCTAATTTAGATGTTTCGAACTGTCCTTTCTTGAGCCAATATTTCATACCCGTCTCTCCGGCGTTTTTTACGAGTGATCCTTAATTTAATTGGTCGTCATTTATGCCAACCTATATCCCTACTTTTATTTTAATATTGGAAAACACTGTTTCCGTTCATTTCTTTCATTCGGCCTCCTGAGATAAATTCCATTTCCAAGCTGGATGAAAGCAGAATTTTGATCACTCAAATTTAAACCAAGAAAGGAACCAAATGAACCATCTTCAAACCTTCCAATCTCCATTCTTTCTCATTTGATACATTTGTACTTCTTTGGACATCTGTTACACTTCATTTCAACGTACTGACATTTGGTCCTTATTCCCTACTACTTGCTCATCCTTACTAGTGGTCCGTTTTGCCTGGCTCACCTGTCCTCCTCCGCTGTGCATCCCTTATTATTGGATTTGTCGAGGACCGTTTATGTTGCACCGATAAATGATTAGTTGGACGATATCATCGGTCCTGAAAGTGCAAAGCCGATCTGGTATATCGCATCCGCAGGACACGTTTCAGACTACTTTTTCACTTCTTTTTATTGTATCTTACTATTTTCGGAATCATTTCTTTTAACTATAGGATTTTTTATACAAAAAAAAGGAAGTTTTTTTTCCTCAAACAAATGCCGAAATGGTGGGGTTGGAAAACTAAAAACGTTGACAAGATCTGATATCTGATGTACTCATTCATCAATCGGTTTCATAGTTCGTCTATTTAAGGCCTGCACATTTAACCCTTCATTGGTTAAAAAGGTGCACATAATACGGAAAATTCAATCTTTACAATAAGAAACTGTATTACTTTCCTTCCCGTCACTGATAATTAATATGAAATTATTATCCATTAAATCGGGAGACTTTTTATCTGATTGTTATTTTTATTCTATCTTCGGCTTAATCGATTCAGTCTTCATACCGTCTGATATTCCAGCATTTCAGGGGTAGATGAAATGAAAAAGGACATAGATTTCCGTTCAGGATTTGTTTTGTACCTGTTTTTTCGTCCTTGTCGTTTTTATTTATGCGTCGCCCTCGTGGTGGCCGATTCGCGTCCCCACCCTCACTACGATCGCCACGTGTGTTGCCATCCAACGACTTTTTCTAATTCCTATTGTCTAAACTAGTTCGTTGCTGAGCCCGATGCTATCCACGTCGTCGCTAATCCTTATAATTCCCGGCCAGTTTGAATCTCGTTTCCGTGACGGTGTCATTTTTTTAACCGATTTCGATCTTCCTCGGTCTATCGTCACTCGTACGACCAATTTTCTCGTAATTTCACCTCCGCCGATTGCCATTTGTTCTCGAGCTGTAAGCTGAATTCGTTATACGTGATATGATCAGGTGTCTGCGAAGTGTTCTGGCCTGTCTAGAAGCGCTCCTATCCGTTATACTATTTATTTGAGTGTGTTAAATACAGAGATAAATTTCGATACCCATTATTCTTCAATTTTAAAAACGGGTTTCAGGCTCGTTATACATAATTGCGTCTGTCTAAATTTTTTTTCAGGTTATCAAAAGTGTATATTTACTCGTATAATTTCTTTTTAAATCTACCTCTACATTGTACTTATTCAGTTCTAAATTACATTTCTTTTGGAATCTTCTTCAAGCTCGAGGAGATCATTCCTGACACATCTATTTATCATCGGCGGTTCACTGATTGAAAGATTACGAGCGTCAACTGTTCGTTTGTGTCCTGCTTCTTTGGTATTTGATCGGAGTGGGGGTATTTTCCCGGCATTCTATCTATTTGATCCTCAAGGTTTGCTGTCTCTAATAGTTTAAAAACGGATCCTGCCGCCGGGTTTGCTGAGTATCTGCCTCGTAGGTGTATTGGTTCAGACGGTGGCTTATGCGTCTTCTATTGCCACCAATGAATTTCGCTCATCTACGAACAAACTCTCGCTCATTAATGAAATGTCGCTTGTTTGCGTGGGTCTCCGAGTTCGGGGATTATTTGTTGCCGGCAACGACATCAGTTTCGTCTTGTTGTTTCCGAGAAATCGGATCTGTCGAATTTCGCGAGGCCCGGTTTAATAGATTTCTCCGATGGTATCCTTAGAGTTTAAATTCTTTATTTGTTCCTTTCAAGGCTTCTGCAGTCATATTTAGTACCCAAGCCGCTATCTGGAGAGGATTCCCGAATTCTCTCTCAAGGCGGTTTCATTTGATTCTTCATTCTTCTTCCGTTCCCCTTCCCGTCTCCGCTGGCCGCTCTCTCCTCACGATTCATTCTCTATCATCTTTCTATCTCTGAGTCTCTCTGTCCCCAATACCCGTGTGTGTGCAGCTCGATTGATAGTCCATTTTATGTGGCTTCTCAACAAAAGTATCCCATTATATTTGTTAGTTGAGTTTTGGATCATCATCTCTTTTTCGTTCGAAATTTGCGGTCTGGAGAATATAGCTCTTCCCGAAGATAGAGACGGTATTTATATTTTGTGTCAACGATTCGGAAATGCGTCTGTGTCAGAGTTCGACCATCTACTTTCCATACTCTCCTATGTCGTCTTTTTTCCATGCAATTAGCGGGGATAATATACGTCGTCCAGCTATTATAAAATCAGCACTCGTGTTCGTTCTTATTGCCTGGCGCCCGAGCTTTATTTCTCTGAAACCGAGCTCACCGGCTTGTTCCTTCCCTGGGCTCAGTTTAAGGCTGTCCCACTCCGTACCCTATTATCCTTTCAATTCATCAGGATACTATATGTCCGCGTGTAGAAACATCACTTGATAGGAACCTCCTGGTTATACTTTCATTTCTAGGTATTCATTCATTTGATAAAGGTTTTCCCCTCCAAACACATCATTAAATAATTCTAATTTACTTTAAATAAAGAAGTTTTCGATATTCATTAAATATATTTTGATTAGCTTTCCTGACAGCGCAATAAGGCCGGTTGATATCAAGTGATTAAGGTATACATTATAATATTATGTTTTGTTGCGTGACGAGAAAAAAAGCCTCTAGGATAAAATACCTTGATTTATCCGCGATAATTTATTTGCCGTTGAAAACTAGTAACGTTCGCCAGCGGACAAATGCGGATGATCATAGTTGTAGTCCAATAGAATCGGCGTAGTGGTGAGAAAAACAAATAATAAATGAACACGGCGAGCCCGCAAATCTCGGAAATACCTGGGTGTAATTTTCCGTAAAAATAACGATGTAATATTAGGAAACTTACTGACGACACAATGGAAAAAATTAATTAAACCGGGATACCCAGTCGACTTAGCCATCGAATTTCATGCTTAGTTAAGCAGGAGAATCACCGGTGATTCCCCTCCAGTGGCGCGTATTCAGGGTGTTCGTACAAATTTTCCAAAAACTTCAAAATTTGGTGGGGATCTTATCGATTTCGCTTAATCAGAAATATTCCTTTTAAATTAAGCGTCAAAACAGTCTTATATAAAAACTTTTTGCGAAATCGCCTTGCGGAAAAGAGAAAAATGTACGTTTCATGGCTTTCCTGTTTCAGATCCTTCGCGCTCTCTCTGAAAAACGAATGAAACATAATAAATTATTCAACTTACTCAGAATGAATAGCTCTGCAATAATAAATACTGAGGGGGAGCAGAAACGGGATAGCTGGTTAATGTATTCCATTCTATTCCGCTGCTGTTCTGGTGCACTCCGTATTATTGTGGGTGTAGAAATTCGAGTTGCTCCCACTAAAAAAATTAATATTCACACAAATAAGTCGAAACGATAGCGATAGAGGATATGCACAGTCAAACGACCCCGCACAATGATGCTTGAACGAGTGTAGTATTTTAATATGCACGATCGGCCAGATTCGTTAGGCGTTAGAAAAAATATTAATTAACATGGTTGGTCAGCGATACGGGTTTGCTAGATACGTGCCCGAAGAATTGCAGTATGCAAGTGAGCAACACATACTTTGCGCCCCTAATAGAGAATAAACGTTGAATAACGAGTAAAAACTCGGGCGTTTTTCGACCTTTGAAAATATAGAAGAAGGTTTATAGTATGGTGTGCAAATAAGATGGGAAATACGGATCAAGAGAAATTATCCCGCGGTTTTAGCCTACACTGAAAAAGAAGGTCGTACCGAGAACTTCTTAAAAATAAACATCTCCAATACCGACCGGAAATAATAATAATGATAGAATTAATAATAATTTTATAATTTAAATTATGTTGTTTACAATTCTTTATGATATAAACGAAACTAATTGCTTTCATTAAGGAAAGGCGCCTTTCTCGATTCTTGCCAAAAGAGAATAACCGTAACCTGTATATTTCAATTGCGATCCGCTATGGATTTTGTTACACAGAATTTTGTGGGCTCCCTCCATACCCTTCGCAGACGGAAATGGGACGGAAATAGTGTCGTCATCTACTCGCTAAGGCCATTGACCTATTTTTGTATCTGTCCAAACATAATCCAATATCCCGTGTTCCTATTAGTATTTAATGGTAAGAATTAAAAGGATACGAAGCACCCGAAAACTGCAGTTATATGATACGTACTTATAAGTTTTTCCTGGTGATGGAGGGACGTGTTTAAATAATCGTTAGCAGGGGCTCTGGCCTTTTTAACCGCTACTTTACTAAATTCGATTAAGACTGCCTGGTGGATTCTTATTTAATATACGTTTTTTTAATTTAATGTAATGCAGCAAAGATTAAAAAATTAAAAATATTTAGTTATAAAGATCTATTTCCATGAAAGGAACTCACTACTGATATTTGATTAGTACTCCATACAAATACATACCAATTTTAAATAAATAATTATTGATTTAAAAGTTTTATTATTTTTAACCTTTTTTTTATTTTACTAATACCATTATATATTTTGTTTGTTTTCATTTCAGACTATTTCATTTGAAGTTGTTCTTTCTCAAAAATACTGGAATTGTCAATATTATATAATTTCAACTTTATTTTAAACAAAAAATAGTATATTAAGTACATGCAACGATAGTTATATTTACGAATTCCAGAAAATCGGCATAACGGGCAAAATTAAACCTTACTCAATCTATGCATAAGGTATATTTATAAATATAATCACACCTAAATACCCTAAGTGACGGTTCAGAAATAACTCTTGCATATATTCCCGTTATCTGATGGGGTCGATGGGGCCCGCAACATGACGTTCATCCTGAGAAGCAAATTACAAGTGGGCTAGTTGAAAAAACTACTTTGATCATGAAGTAGAAAAAGATAATAAACGCATAGAGAAACTTCGTATCTTAAGCAAAGATAACGCAGAATAAACATTAAAAGATTTTGCTATTTATTGATTTATATATATTTATAATGGTCAATTAAATATTCAACTACAGCACGGGTGTTTATCTTAAATAATCTTTAATCTAAACTTTATATCTATCTGTACCTCTTATTTAAGGCATTTACTTATATCTTTATTATATATAGACTGATATATATAATTTTAATATATAGATTAACCTGTATATGAATTACTAGATAATATTAATATTTATATTAATTAAGGCCGCTATGGCCCGATAAACAGCTTATTATTAATTTAATAGAATATTATATTATTATATATTATATATATATATGAGGTAATATATTTAATTATATATATATCATTTAATCTAATATTATATTATTATAATTAATAAGATATATATTATTATAATATAAAATGTATAATTTTGAAAAATTATTATATATATATTATAATATATAATTACTGAGCCCGAGTACTCTTTGATATGTTATGCATATTCTCATGCATAGTGACTGACGGCGCCCCTTAGAAAGAACAAGAATACGCAAAGTAATACTTGATATAAAGCTCAGGTAAGGTCTGACCTCGGATAAAGCTCAATAATTAATCGACTACTTCTATACTTAACTTGAAGGTAAATAAGAAAAGTTTTCTTCTTCTTTTCAGCCAGAAGACGCCCCGATAGCCTTAGAGGCGCTATTTCCGTTGAAGATTTTAACTTCAACAACATCTAAATCCCTCCTAACCTGTGTTTAGATCGATTACAATTATCGAGTTAAGCATTCTTATAATTGAACTCCGCCCCAAAAGCTTCGATCAATATGAATCGGAATATAAAATTAATATTATCAAATACTATTTTAATATTTGAATTCATGACTCAGCAACCGCTATGGAAAAATAAACAAATTAACGTAGGCTCCATCATAGGAAATTATCCAAGGACTATTCTCAACGCCTTCGTTAATTCCTCATGTCAAGGTGGGACCGACTCCTTGGATGGAACAAAACATAGAGTTGGAAAATTACCACAGAATATAAAACTTATTTTAATTAAATGAAAAAGAATACGGTAAAGAGATGCATAAAATCCTATTCATATCGAATTTATTAAGTGACGGATATTAAAATTCCCCGGGATTCTCTGGTCGGTTTCTGGGCTCAGATGATATCCCGGAACCTCTATCGATACTCAATAAATCCTCCTTCCCGGAATAATCGAAATAGTAAATTTCCCCGACGGATCCTTAAGTTGTGGATTATGTTGAATTGTTGAGTAATGCAATGATGCCATATATAACAATTCGTCTTCTCTAAACAAGAAGAGAATGTTGTCAGATTGTGATATCATCGAGTTCCTTCATTTTCCAATGTGGCAAACATTTATAGATATGAAAGGATTTAAGTGTCTACAGCAACACCGAGTTGGAGTGGAATTGTCGCCTATTTTTTCGCTGAGATTCATGATTATTACGCCAGATTTAAACGTCGTAATTTTTACAGGTCCCTGAGATTCTATTACCCAGTGCATTCGCAGCGTCTTTCAGCGCATCTTATATCAGTATCTATAATTGTGGTTAGCGCAGTCCTGATCCTCTACTATCGCATCAGTCCATAAGTTACAGAATGTCAAAACAAATTTCTACAGAACTGTACAGCTCCATAATATTTCGGGGCATGGGTCAATTTCGATAGTTGTCATTTTATAAATTATTATCCTGGCTGAGTTATATTAAAATTGTATATATGAAAAATTCGAATATTTATACGATAAAATGAGCGTAATTAGTTATACATAATAGATTCCCAGAAAATGTACATGTGAGAATATAACAAAAACTCAGGGATATTAACAAGCGCCTCACGGAATTAATATTTACACTGCCTCTGACACAAGTGTTCTTACTTCTCTATAGTTTAAATCTTGATGCCGTTCGTTTGCGGGTGTGTTACGTAATCATCTTCCGAACGATTTTCGATATCTGACCGTAATGATTTTATCTCGCTCTTGCATGAATTAGCATGGCGAATGTATTACTCTTTAATTGCATACCTCCCTGATACGGATACATCCTATAAATCTATAGTGATATGTTATGTGATCATAAATAACAATCGACAAGCAATTTAATCTAAATATCCTAAATTAGCATCTTTATTTCTTAATCAATAAAAGAGTTTTTAAATTTTAAACCCTCATCTTGAATTTCAAAATTTACTTACAATTTTATTGGGTCCCGTTGCCAAAGTAATATCCCTGTAATTATTGAGTATACTATATTCTAATTTGGGTGTGGAATAATTTTATTAGGAGGAATCTTCTCGATCAACTTCACTTGGCAGTCTCTCCATATAACATCAACAAAATCTGTAGTTACTCAAAAAACATAGTTCCTGGCCTGATCTGATCTTCATCTCCTTAATATCGAGTTCTATCTAATCCGAATGAAATAATATCCTCAATTATAACAAACCTAAACTCGAGAAAATCGTTAGTTATTTATTACGCACATAGTAGTTAAGAAAATAAATATCATAGTAGTTGTGAACAATATATGACTTTTTTTGTAACGGAGAATGATTATATTACCAGTTGGCACTCCTGCGCAATTCCTATAGGAAACTCGTAGGGAGCTCTCTAAACGTAGGAGAGATCGTGCTAAAATTGAAAGGGCTTCACTCACCGTTGGATTCAGATGAGTTTAAGTTATAATCAGACCCGACTGGGGTGTACATAGAATCGAGAAGTCGTAGCCCTATTTAGCTCCGGAATTGCACAAAAATTCTCCCGATACCTGCGCGTGGTTAGATTTGCGAATCAAAAGGAAAAGCTATAATTTGCGGTAATAGAATTGGGATGTAGTTGTTACTTTTTTCGATGACTTTCCTGAGACTCTCTGTACGTTAATTGGTGATGAGATTATGTGCGAGTGTGAGTGATCCCCGTAGGCTACAGAGATTTAGGTACGGCAGATCCAAGAAAAAAACCCTATGTGTTGGAGCAAATACGATACATTGATTGTCAAAAGTTGATTAGGTGAACTCTTGTCGGGCTTTGGTGCCCAAGGATCCTATCCATTTATCATAAGGCGGGCATATATTTACGAGCTCAGCTCTCCGTTGCCATATAGGCGCATAGTTAAGAAAACTTTTCGAGCCGCCAGACACCTGCAACTCTTTAGGAGTATTGATGAATCTTTTGTGTACCGTGCCGAAAAAAGCTTGACTGGAATTTTTGGATCAACACGAGTAAAATTGGTATGTGGAATGGATCTAAAGGGGATACAGTGTCGGGCAAATAGGGGAGAGCTTGGTTCTTGCTGTTGAACATAAAGTCCAGCGTCTGAGCGGTTTACTCAATAGTCCAAGTCCAATTTCGCGAGCAGTATTAAAATTTGGTCCGAAGAAGAAGAAGAAATAGAGTGAGTTGAAAAAGGATCGAGGCCTGGATCTGGTGTAACGGAGTCTACTCAGGGACCAATGTTATTTGATATTTGGGGACATCGTCAAAAAGAAGTACGGAAGAGTTAGGTGGTCACTCTTAACTAAAATGGATTCCTCAAGGAAGTCTTATGCTAGTGATCGATTTCTGGTATAACCACACAAGACGGCTACTCTTGTATTCGAATTGAATATATAGTTTAAGGGAGGAGGCTTCGGCATAATCGAGTCGTCTTTATCAATTCCTTACAGTCTCTCCGTTACACAGAGGAATGAAATTACCTCGTTTTCGAAGCGAGAAAAAATCATATTTAACTTTCCTGTGAGTAAAACCATAACTCTCCATTAGACCATTGGACCACTCGACATCCAACGCGACACTTGATACGACTTGTTTTCAACTTACCCGCGAGCATCACGAGAAAAAACTTTAACCCCGACGAAAGTGGACCTTTTTCTGAAGGATACTACTGTCTTAGATAAAGCACGTCAGATGTACATAAGCCTCTCCGCGACAATCTTATCGCTAGAGCACCTACGATTCATGAAGCGCTCTCTATTGGGAAATGTTATTAGACAGAAGACGACGATTCCGAGTCTCTGCCGAAGCCTTTATTTATTATTCATAAATAGAATTAACGAAACAATAAACTCCTCTTACTCATCTACAAATACTCAACGTTTCTATTAAAAAGTGTTGCAACGAGTTAACATCGCGCTATATTATCGTTACTAATCTCCATAGCAGATATCTGATTCTCTCCCTAAAGGTTGCAATTCCTCTGAAAGATTAAGTCTACTTGGCTGATAATGCCAGTTCTTGTGCTGGCTGCTGTATATTAATCGCCAGACACGAAATACCGCCGATGTAAAGAAATCCAAGCAATAGGTTTACCTTTAATCTTACAACTTGTTCGGGCCTCCAATTATTCAGGGATTGTACCTCATAACGCCCTCTCATTTAGAAATTTGCCTCATTTTTATTGACGATGCTTCCAAAAATAAAATAAAATCAATTAACTCAATGTATCTTTCCTCTATACGATATTCAACTATTTTCTGGCAAATCTTTTTTCTCTTTAATATCAACATTAATTTCGGTAATATGAATCTCTCATTAGTCACGAAAAAGATTATCAATTCCCCTCGTAAATCACTTTATTCTCAATCGGATCCTTCTCGATTCTTGCCTTCCGTCACTGAATACTACGCGACACACGAGAAAAGTTCTTTGAGTAGAAGTCATCCTCATCGTTACTATCTTACATAGAAAGGCTTGAAAAGAGCTGTAAGACCCTCGCTTGAATCTAAAACTTTAATCGCTTTATTTTTTATATACATTAAGACATCCAAAAGCAATTTAATATAATACTCTTATTTTAAAACATTTCCAATAAATTTATGTTTTACTGATAATTTTATAAATTATAGAAGTTTATTAATTTTCCATATTTTTAGCATGGAGAAATAAAAATATATAAAACCGATCGTGATACTTTGTTGTTAATTTTGCATAGCATTGAAAATATTTGTCATATTACCCGGTCTAGTTTAAGAATATAGGTCAATCGGGCTAACTTCCATACAATTACAAACAGCGCTCAACCATGTATATGTATGTATAACTACGTGGTGCCAGGGTTAAAAAAACTCATAAAACGTAAGTATTGGATATATAATCTTTCATCTCAGATCTCTTCACTCTATGCGTTCAGGTGGAGGCTGCGAAAAATTTAAAAATCAAGAACGGAGAACCCAGGTGGGTGAAGAAAATATTGTGAATTAATCTTAAGAGATAATGGTATTAGATTAATAGAGGTTTTACCATTTTATTATTATTAGATTTGGTCGTTTATTTTTGGTTGCGTAAAATTATTTATTCCTTTGAAGAAGATACTCATTTTCATGTTGATGTTAATTCTCTTCTTTCGTCTTCGTATTTTTTCTGTTCGTTCGTCGTTAAATTTTAGTTTTCTATGATCGTTCAGATTCTTCATCTGACCTTTTGAATTTATTTCTTTCTGTCGACATTCATCGTTGATTCGAAAGGAAAATCAGTTATTGAATACAATTGTTCATGTAGAAGTAAATATTTTTCCTGTGATAGTACTATAGGCTTGTCATTTATTTATATCATTATTAGCGTGAAATAGCAGTGAATATGTCAGCCGGCAAGAGCTGAGCATCAAATCCGACTCTGCTCTTAGACAGCCGCGCGAGTAGAACACGTTTATAAAAGCGCTCAAGCAGGCTGATCGCCGCTTCACCCGTAGCTGGACACGCTGCTCCCTCGGTGTTTCGTGACCTTCTCGCCTTTTCATCTAACACTATATACGTATAGGACTTATTTCTCGTTAAAATTTTAGCCTGTTGATAAGTATTTCATTATATACCTCGAAACATTATTCCTTTATCTATAACCTAGCGTACGAGGACCCCTTTACGTATCACTTAATATATATCCTCAGAAACTGTCCAGATTATTGATAACTATAGCTCCAACGTCTGCCCACCCGACCCAGTAGAAAAGGTCAGTGGGGTCACAGCGCAGGTCCTAGGGCGTGCTAGAGGCGGTCCCGAGTCTTGGCTTTATCGCAGGTGGGAGCAGAGGCTACTCCCTCTTCCAACTTTTTCTCATTCTCTCGGGAATATAACTGTGTATGGCTGTAAAATTCTATTGAATTGCTCATGAATAAGCACCTTATACCTTGCACCATGATATACAAAGACCTCCACACCAACCCCGACACAGGCAGCTCTCTCATGACTTCCTGCTACTGACTTTCTTACCCGTGTTACCTCGACATGTATTAGTTGCGCATACTAGACAGTGAGTACCATCATCATCTTTCGAAAAAACACGACATTCTCAAGGTATAACCCACTTTCATATAACGTCCTTCACGCTAATACGTGTTTAGTGTAATTTCTTCGTTCTTACGATTCTGTTTAATATTGGAGGCGATTCACGTGATTACGTGTATCCTGGAAAGGTCTCGATTACCGTAGTCCTTCTTTCCTTTGTGAATTGTCACGGTTGTAATTTTACTTTTGTCTCCTGGAAGCTCGATATGGATCACTGTGTTCGTGTGTTTACAGGATATGGAGATAGGTGGCACTTCTCTCACATCTTTCTTTTCTCTTTCTCTTACCTTTCGACCACATCGTGGCTTAATAAGAATAGATTTGAATGTGTTCTGAGGGGCCGTCGCAGTTGGGGATAATTTTTCCATCATGATGCAATCCTTCATGTGTTTTTGCGGAGCCTTCCTTTATCGTCTAGAGCGCCCCGGAATGTCGGGGTGGTGTGCATTCGCGCCTGTATTGGACAGCTAGTGTCTTTCCACACATAATTGGGATAGTTCCAGAGTTCACCAGCAGCAGTCTCTCTCTCAAATAGAATTAGTGAGGGCTCTACGTGTTCTCTCTCCGCATTTCTCTAATTCAAATACGTCTTGAGATTGCTTCTCAGCCTCGACATTATATCTATTCTCTCGCATACTACCTCGTGCTCCCTCCTCTCTCTCTCTCTCTCTCTGCTCTTCTCTCTCATACATCTCATACCTCTAGCGCTCTCGTCCCAACTCTCGTCTTCATTAACTCTCTCATCTTCGTCGTGTATTTATATCATCCTCCGCGACAAATCGTGTCGCTTTGATAATTTTCTAAGGACTAGACATAATCTACTCACGGTCCTCTGAATACTTGAGTAATTGGACTTCATTTGCTGATAGCGCGCGTTCCATATACTGAAACAGATCCATCCCTTTCTTTTAATCTTGCAATCTATATACGCTCGCACACCACTGCACGCTCCTGTGTGCCCTTTTACCCATTTGCTACCGCCTAGATATCCTCTTTGGAGTGTCTCCGACATGAACCGCCGTGTCGGTCACCCCCTCTACCCTCCTGACCTCAAATGTCGCGTTATCGCCTTGATGGATACGCTTGATTTTGTGTTGTCAGATTTGTTATACTTTTTACACATCTTAGTTGTCAATTCCGGAGTCTATAGAACGTTATACTTGTTTATATCGGATTTTCCCAACTTTACTTTATTTGTTCGCCTTGCGATTCTCCGAACGACATCCTGTGGGTAGAAAACTCGGTGAGGGATTGGAAAATGTCAGGCCTTTGAACCTTATAACCTCGGCATGGGAGAATTTTCCCCCGGCCCCGAATTGTGGAATGTAAGAGGGCCTTCTTGAGGCCTCTTGACCTTTGCTCACCAGAAGGGGGACCACTCTGTAATCTGCCGACGGATATACCCGCCTATAGGAATACCGTATATACATATATATTAGATATCCCTAGTATATAGTAGTGGCCTTGTTAATTTAAAACTTAACATATATAGTGTGCGCATGGTTCTTGAGTAATTTAAGTAATTTTATTATGTTTTTACGGTTATCCGCGTGGATAAAGTCCTCTCTATAAATTTTACATACTGCTAATATTATATTCCGAATATACCGTAAGTCTTGTGAGTGATGGTCGTCGTGAGAATCTCATGTTCCCGATTGTGCTCGAGGTTCAAAAATTTGACTGCTCAGAGCTGTTTTCCTACGTAAACTCTAGATGTATGATATTGCGTATTAGTTGTTATTATTATGTAAAGTGATGTATGCTAGGGCGTTTAAGATTTCGTTTCTCGTAGTAGTTATATTCAAGTGCGCGTTATATACGCCGCTAGTCTCCATAGATAACCTCTAGGAGAAAATATTATTATTATCTCGAATAACATACTATAACATAATATATATTTTTCAGGTCCTTGCTTATTAGCACTCTACAGATACGGTGTAAATAATTGGTAGTTATTATTATTGAATTGAAATGTTGTTATTGCAAGAACTTACCAAAGTACATTTGTGATTTATTTAAATATATAACTCTATCTTGGAAGCTGCGATACTTTCGTAATACATATTTGATACGGCCATTATAGCCTGGCCTTTAGCGTTATACCTTCATATAATTATTCTATAGATAAGTGAAATGACGAGGTGTCTCACTTATAGTATTACTTTATTTCTTATCGTTGAGCTTATATTTAATAAGTATGCACGTGTAGTCCGTAGTAATCAGGAATTAGATCCCGCATGTACTTTATGAGGACTTGATATACAAGACTATTCCTAATTTGTTTAAGATTTTTAAACGCTACGCATACGTTATTGGATTTATAAATGATTAATTTAACTTTACTTTTTTCTGCTCCATTATAGCCTATCACGTATAAAACCCTTTGGAAAGCAGGTTAATATACGTTAAGCATTTATATCGAACGGCTGAACGATATACTTCCGAAATCGAGGGCGTGACGCTTTACCGATATCGTACTGCGTCTGTTACCTGTATGGTCCGTCCGGTTCGTTATTTGGGCCATGGGTCTGTTTTGCCTAGGCCTCGTTAGTAGGTACGTCCGTTCATGGATCCGAGATAACCTCTACTTTTTCAATTGGTACTTCCCGCGGTACTCAATAGTAAAAGTGATGCTCTTATTCGTCTCTCTCTAACTCGATCGCTGTTCGTTGTTCGCATTTTGGCGACTATCAGACGTAATTATTCCTCTATTGCTTGCTTAAAGTAGTGGTCAATATCACTCTTGCATCGGTCGTCTAGTCTAACGGACTCACCGGGTAAGCGTCGTCGTCTGAATACTAGTTTATAGCTTCTAGCTCATCGGTTAGTACGACTCATGCGCGCTCTACCGTCATTAGTTATGAGCTATGTACCTATTTAGGATCTACTGAAACTACATCGTCCGTGTACGATAATATTTTATTTAGTGAGTGTTATTCATACGTTGATAGGACCTATTTCTAATATAAAACATACCGATATACTAATTCTAATACTAGTATACTGTCTGGTACTATTATGGGTAAAAACCATTTATAAAAATATTACGATTCGTACACTATATATTAGTCTCGTATTTCAGCATAGAATCTTCCCCTCTGCTTGATTATTCCTCCTCTCGGCATCCCTTCTATATCTAGCTTACTCTAATAGGCCCTCGATTGCTAGGATTAGAACTAAATTTAAACTGGCCTCAGCCTTAAATATAACGCTGAGATTTACTTTGGAATGATCCCGTCGAGCTACATAGTATTCCTCCGCCTAAAGAACCCTCCGGCAACCCTCTTCGTAACTACTCTACTGATTCTTGCTACTCGTACGATTCTTTTTGTCGTGAACGATGATCGATATATATTCAGCTTCCGTCCCGCTCGAATAAATTCATTTTTTCTCGAATCGAAGAAGATCTATTAGTATTTATTTAATTAATTATTCTAATTGAACCTTTTTCCTAAACAGTTGATTATGTCGTTGTGGTTTTTGACGTTATTAATATAAATAAATGTAATTTAGATCCGATTGGTATGATTCCGCTTTATACACAGTCGCTATAATTATCTGCTAATTATTCCGTTCGGTAGTGTCGCGCCCAAGATCGGATTCGATGATATAAAATACTCCTCTAATCGGGTCGATATAATGTTAAGTATAAAAATTAGTTCTTGAAGAAGAAAAATTAAATTTATGAGTTTAATGTGTGTTATATTAAAAATCTTACCACCGGTACCCTTTTAGGTATCGTATGGGTGTTTGGATCAGGTGGTTGAATTTCACGTTTTATTATATGGTGTTTTTATATAACGGCTACGCTAATGTAGCCCCCCTTTATTTTCGTTGCCGATTTTATTATACCTTCCTCCCGCTAGAGTATGATAAAGCCGTTTAGCGAAACATGATTCGATATTTAGTTATTCTTCCATAATTTAAACATATAGATATATAAAATAAGATAAAGAGATATAAGTGCCTTATTTATATATACGATAAATAATTTAAATTAATGTGTCTATTGGTATGTACTCCTCTTAACTACCCTGAATTTTCTTAATTCGTTTTATATAAAATATATCTGCTTTTAATAATTTTAATTTAGCTTCCAATTCACGATAGTTAGTTATTTAGTTATATAGTTATTTATTTTAATAAATTTTACAAATTTCTATTATATAATATTTTTATCAATTAATACAAATATATTTATCGATCTATTTATCTATTTGAAAATTATATCATGATTATTTTTATAACAGAGATGCTATGTGAATATATATATATAAGGAGATAGTATAATGTTTACTCGTACCGCATGCCAAGATCGATTAACAGTTCTTCTCTTTATGAAGTATTAGCCGTTAAAAAAGTAAAAAGCGTTTTCGAATAGTTTCAATTTTACTACAGTCTACATTCATATTCCACCATCTGTCCGCACTATGGATAAGACCAATGGATGCGTCTCGCTACTCATCTAGGACGTTCTCGTCATGAAACCAAGAGTTCCACAGAGATATGAGAAGGATCTTGACCCCCACAACCAACTTTGACGTCATTCCAATACCCACAATTGCCCGGTCTGAACAGTTCGAAGAAATCTCTTGGCCCTATTTAACAATTGACGGCACGTACACCTCGCAAAGTATATTATTTGTACGCGAAAGAACATTTACTGAGGCTCAGTTACCAGACATTCAAGCTGGAAAGACGTGCCGAAGAGAAAAAATAAGTCGTGAGACCGATAATTCCCCTTTATACGGAACAGTTACGTGATATAGAGTTTGAACATCTGTACCCAACGCCGACACTTGATGATTATGTTTAATGCAAAAGTAAACCGAACTTTTTTACACAGAGAAAAAGCATGATGAAGAGTTTCGCTTGAAACACCCAGTTATCTTTTCTTTGTTGGGCTTCAGTTACTCTCACTCACCCAACATCGCGATTTACGCGTGTCTAGACAGCCTTTACGCGGTGACTGAAGAGAGAACTAAATACGAAAAACCCTATTTTAAAAGTTATATTTATGGAGCATTAACAAAAATCAAATACCTAAATCACGCCAGAAATGAAACGAGGGATCACAAAATATATAATGAAGAGTATAAGATATTTGACTTGATTAGCGAGAAAGAGTATATTTTAAAATATTTTCAAAATGAAAGGAAAATGCTTTCGCTGGAAATTAAGAAAAACCGCTCTTTTATGGAGCGTGGCGTGAGCGAACTTTTAACACGCAAGCACGATAAGGACGCGCAAAAACCGAAGGACTCTACGCTGAAATTGACGTTTCATCGGATCGATCTACATTCCCGTTCCTTCGCGAATAAGTTGTAGAGCAATTGTGGGAAAAGAAAAAGATGATGATTACAATCAACAACGAAATCACTACATCGGTCCACACGCCAGGCAGCCCGCAAACGATTATTAAAATAGGGGCCACAGAAACGTTCAAAATAACGCGTACCCAATATTTTCATCTTCTTCAATAATATGTATCAGCGACCGCGTATATTATACCCTTTAACCGAAGAATGAAGGACAGAATAAACGACGAACAGGCCTCGCGCACAGGCCACGGATGATCACGCCAAATCTATACAAGAAGTCGTTGTTCAGACACACGGGAAAAATAACAGTATTTCTCACGTAAGAAGCCCTCCTGGAATACTACCGGTGTATGACGACCAACTTAATTTGTTTAATCTAAAAGAAAAGTTGCCGTTCTTTGGATAATAATTTGTAAAGTCAATTAAAAATCGAAATGGCAGACGAAAACTGGAGAGTTTCACTTTCGTTGAAGAGTGAGAGTAAATGGGGAATCAACTTGTTTACGAGTGAACTGATAAATCGAAGAAAATCTGACGAATCCCGCAAAAATGGATCAACGCGTCAAAAAACTTAACCAGCGTTAAAAAAACACGACCGGAGGAAACCCCCATCTCTGCGGGTTTCAACGTTGTTCACCTTCGACGATTTACCTTTTCCACTGATTTCGATGTCCGTATACTTTGTTAGAGAACCTCAGAACATATCTCTCGTTTCCGGTATCACCACACACCCTTAGAGGTCGACCCGCGTCGCAAACGACCGGATAATCGATGAGTCAATAACGATATTTTTAAACGCTTGCACTAAAGGTTTTTTGGAAAATATCCCAATAATAGATCGGTTGTAGTTCGAACGAAAATCGGAAATTCCAATAATATTTTCAAAAAGAAAAATATTATATTCGAAACCAAGAAAATTCTCAAGAAAGTGATAATGCCGCAGGGGCCCATTATAAGCCCAACTTCCCAAATCTCTCTAGAGCGTGAACCAAAGAAATATTGTTATACTATCCACCGAACAGACGTAAAACGAAAAATTTATAGTTCTTGTCATACCTCCGATACAAATTCCACCGCCCCTCTACGGAATTCGTCGCGATCGGTAGCCGATCCAGTCGGGCCCTACTCAGAGGAAACGCAGCCATAAATCGACATCCCGAAGATAAGGGATCTCATTCTCGCTTTGTTACCGCATGAAATATTCGACTCAGAATTACGACAAATTGGCGACTGGCCCCATGGTCGGTTATAGAAACCCCTAATTGGTGGATTATTTTTAAGATCCGATTTCAAGGTTATTAGAGTAACAGCTCCCGTGTTAGAACAAATATTACCTCCGATTCCTCGCAATGATGAAGTTAATTAATGATTATAATTTTACATTATTTCACGGAATTCCATATAAACCGATTCTTCTCTTGCAACAACCACTTCAGATGTATGAGACAAAATGTAAGAAATGCGATTTTATTTCTAGCTATATTCCAGTGTGTTTTATATTAAACCTTCTCACAAACCCTTTTATAAGAGAAATGGTCACGGCTAATCGACTGAGATGAACGAACGCGTATCGATGGCGATGGATGGATGTATTATTGTAAATCATACGGAATAGAAAGCGCGATCTTGTTACTTCGATAGCACTCAGCCTGCGAACCTTGGCGCATCCTATGTTCAATATTGAATAACCTTAAGATCATATTCGTATCCGCAAATTACAAACGACGCATTGAGTACATTTATTTCTTTTTCACAGGGAGTTATTTTCTATTACAAAAGAACGAGATCATTTTAACAGTCTAATCATTTTTTTTCATATGCAATGTTTCAAAAGGCTTGGTCATACGCCTACCCACCAAATATCTGCTTTTTTCAATATTCCAGTATATACCGGTTAATAGGGAGAAATTCCTAAAACGAGAATTATACTCTTTTCGCTAACATAAGACTATTGAGATTATTAGTGTGGTTATCCAACGTGGGCCGAAAAACCTTACTTTGTGCGTCGCATTATTGGGTCACGATACTTATTAAAACCGGCTTAGTATCTTGACGATACTCTCTCGGAGAAATACCGCGAATTAAATCGATGAAGTGTCTCGGCAAAAATGCCGGCCCATTTTAATAAATTAAGCGTAAGATTTTCCTTAATTTTGGCTAAATTATTGGTGAAAAAACGGCTATGTTCCATTTTTAAAACTTAGGTAGGTTTACTAATATTGAAAAACTAATAAACATACAAAGAACACCCAGGAATAGCCACGAGGACGACTATGGTAATAAGAGGGAATTTTGAACATATGTGATAAAGATAAATATTTGTCAATTGAGAACAAGTAGGAGGACAGCTTTAAGAGCAGGCGAAGGACAAGACGGGGTGAGTGATGCAGTGCGTTTACATAACTGGAAGGAAACCGATCCGGATTGCGGAAAAGTTTACGGTCTTTTATAGGAATACTCACGTCGAACTCTCAGACCCGGTTTATATGCGTCAAAAAATTACACCTGCAGAACCAGCCAATACGCCGTCTATTACCGTAATTATTTCCGCCGCGAACCTCTGTCTCCTCTTTTGTCGGAATTTACAATCTTAAATCCCGACAGCGATCGTAAAAATATAATACGTCTTACAAATTTCCATTACTTTCAGCTTACTTTCCAAGCTCTCCCCCTTTGAATTTCTTCATCTTATTTATACGAAAATGCAATTTCGAACGTTTGCACTAAAAAATTCTCGGAGAATGAATCAAAGACATATCTGAGTATCGCTCCGAGTTTTATTTATTAATATTGGCCGGCCGACCGGATTGAATTACAACGGGCGCCTCGCATTACATTCTCGCGGCAAGACATTAATCGAAAATAATTATGTGCTTATCAATTATCATGTCCAGGCGTGTATTTATGGGTAGAAAGCCCCGAGCAGCCGAGCAGACCGGGAACACAAGCCAAAAATAAATCCGTTTAATCGAATTTTGTCGCTCGAACCTGCACTGACGAATCGGGGCCGACGCTTCAAACTTTCAAATAACAAACAAAAAGGGCGGATAAGACCACTTTGAAACGGGTGGACCCTAGGGGGCCAAGGAGCCGATTATGCCGCTTAAACTTGTATCTGTATTAGCTCAAAGTATCTAGATACATCTTACGAATTTACCGGGCGAAAGCTTTTGCAGGACGGCAATTAGGCATTCACGAGAGTAAAGTAATCTACCTTGCAGAAGAAAAAAGTATTTATAACATAAGCGATAAAGAGAAAGCAGAAGGTTATGTCGCGAACGACCCCATTCGGCGGACGGGATTGAGATAATTCGCGAAAGCAGCGCCTCTAGCGGCAACTAAATCAAGATTACTTAGCGAGACCGAAGGAAGATGATATAACCCGTCAACCTCGAAGAGTTGCGAAAAGCAACAGCGCGGGCATCGAAGATTTCATACAAGCGTTTCAAAATGGATTGTGATAGGTTGTAATTAATGCCAAAGGCTCCAAATACCCAGCTTTCTCCACATGAAGCGACAAGAAGATCTTGATGTTATACAAGGCCTAACGAAGGAATTAACGGGAGATAAGCCAAGGAAAGGAGAGAATTTTTTCGCGCTTCGACTTGAATAGTATCTTCCAAGATCGCAACTTACTTTCAGTGATACATGTTTCTCTTGCAATGTAGTTTTTTTCGAAGGCTGCACTTATGGGTGTTTGGCCGAGTTTCCCGCGCGGCAGACGAACGGTGTCTCACGGTTTAGACGTACTGTGAAATGCGATTACTGGCGGCCTCGTCCGACGTCGCCGGCGGCTTTTATGCTTTC
>JABUQX010126358.1:20000-27295 GCA_015478945.1 Trachelipus rathkii | reverse complement strand
ATGTGAAAAGTTTAGGTTATTATTATATTATTTTTGAAATATGAACTTCGCCTTCTCTTCCTAATTTTTGCTATTATAACTGTAGATTGGACTTATACTGTGTGCTTTTCCTTCCAGGTAAGTCTCTATTCCCATCCCTTAAAAAATTAAATTTATATTTATCTGGACTAATCCGCTCCGACCACCACCTGTTTCTCTAGCAAGGTGTAGACTCCCTATCATCTATAATCGTCTCGTATACTCTCTCCGGTCTTCTCTCTCGTGTCTCTTCTCTCTCTCTCTCTCTCTCTCTCTCTCTCTCTCTCTCTCTCTCTCTCTCCTCTCTCTCTTGCTTACTCTCTCTTCTACAGTCTCATAACTACTCTCGTACCATCCTCTATCATCTCTTCATACAAACTTAAATATTCGAGCATACCAACGAGGCTAATAGTATGATTGCTTACTTAGATGAATTTCCTTTCATACTGATTCAATGACACGTCAAGCGTAAATTATTTTTTGTGCTTTAGAAAAGACAACTAAAAATAATTAGCTTATTCTTATCTGCCAAATTCCAATGAAGCACGTGTTTCTGCCTGAACCCTCTCTGTAGAGTACTCTAATTAACTTCATACTTAATCAACCTTATTATGAATAATATATCTAAACATTGATGAAAATACATTTTAATTATAAGTAATAAAAATAAATTATTAATACATTGCTTAGATAAAAATTGATAATAAAATAACCACTAAAATAAATAATAACAGTAATAACCAATATAGTATTTTATATTACTTACCTTGCTCTTCAATTTCACTATACTATAATTAATTATTAGATTATATATATCTAACTTTATAATTATTTTTCTAAATGCATATTCTTCCACATATAAATTAACCATTATTATAATTAATTAAATATCCCACATGTTTATTGCTATGAATAATCCATTAATCTCTTGGCTATTTAATCTCATTTAACTTCATTCTGAACTTTTTAGTTCATAATTATTTAGTTCATTATTATTATTATTACTTATTATTATTATTAATTATTATATTATTCATCATTATATTATTATTATTTTACATTAATCCGTAATGAAAATTATATTCTTACAGAAAAAAATATGCACTTTACTGAATATATTATGTCGTATTCGATTAATCCTATAAAAAAAAAACTCAATTTATAATAATCTGTTCTTCGTCAAGGCTGCTAGATTATAATTCTTCTTAAAAAATGAACATTTATTAAATTTGTATTTTTTAATAAAATTAATTTTAATGATTTATTATTTCTCTAAATGACAAATTCTTATAATCCTATTTTTAATTATTTAAATAGCCCAAAGAAAAAACTATAGAAACTAGTTCCCATATATATATATATATATACTATATATATATATATATATATATTATATATATATATTATTATATATTATATATATATATATATATTATATATATATATATATATATCTGTAATATGTATATAAATATTTATATAGATATATTATAATATTACATACATATATATACCACTATATATATATATATATATATATATACTCTATATATATATATATATATATATATATATATATATATATAATATATATATATCTATATATTATACTTATATGATAATATTATAATAATATATCATAAAACTTTGATTTCATAGTTACATAATATATAATGTAATATAATAAATATATAGCCAACATAGCTAACTTAAACTTATATATTACATATATATATGAGCTAATGTTATATATATTATATATATAAGTAGTTATTCTTTCATAATAAATATATATTATATATTATATGATATATATATTTATATATACTTGGTAGTTAGTGTTTGGTATAATTCAACGCAGTGGCCGATAGGTTATTTCAAAAATAACCCTTTAAGTAATTTCCCACTGCAGGGATGTGAACCTGGGCCCTATGCATGATGTTCCGCGTAAGTGTTCTGACCGACCAAGACCACGAGCATGGAAACTAAAGTAAAGGGCTGAAATGTTCCTGTGGTGAACTATTAGTCACCCACCCACCGGAACCACGACGCTACCTCTCACCCAAGACCTCAACGCTCAACGGCGCGATAGCGACAAAAAGCGGCACCGCCGCAGAGTGGGACAATACTTTTAAACGGCGAGGGAATTACTATTGTATGAAATTATAACACAACTGAATATATACTCAAAATTATCAACGCAGCTGCGATAGCGTATGATTCAAAAATAACCCCTTAAGTATTTCACATGCTGGATAGTGCAATCTGTCCCTACGCCTAAGCATGTCCTCGTAAGTATGTCACACTACGACGACCACGCTCACGATGGAACCTAAAACAGTACGTAAATAGCAGCCGAACATCCTGACATATTTTCAACTGATGGTTGAATATATCACCCACCACAAAAATCACAAGGAACTCACATGACGCCTACATCTACCCCGGTCCACCTCGGGCGTAGCGACTAAAACAGGGCACGCGCAGACGTGAAATACTTTAATAAATCCGGGAAACTTATATCTGTCCTAGCAAAGTTGTATACATACAATATATTCCCGGTTATAAAGTATTTCACTCTGCGCGGTGCCCTTTTTGTCGCTACGCCCGAGCCAGTGGACGGTAGGAGTGCGTCCCTAGTGGTTCCATAGTTCAGGGGTGGGTGATATATTCACACAGGAAACAATTCTCGGCCCTTATTTTAGTCTCAAATCGTTGGCACGTGGTCGTCAAACACTTACGCGGACACTCTGCTAGGGCACAGGTTCACATCCCAGCAGTGTGGAAATACTTAATGGGTATTTTTTGAAATATATTATATATATATATATATAAATAATATATATATATATATATATATATAAGTATATATATATATATATATATATATTATACACCCAGCCCATTATGTTCACCTAAAAGTTCAAACATATCCATTATTAATTATATATAATATATATATATATATAAAATATAAATATATATATATTATATATAAATATATATATATATAATATATATATAATATATATATAAAAAAAAACACATATATATAAGAATAATCTAAAGATTTTCTATATATTACATATATATATATATATATATATAATATATATATAATATACATTATATAATATATATATATATATTATATATATATATATATATATATAATATTATAATATTCTATATTTTATGTATAATATTATATATCATATATATATATTATATATATATAATATTTATATATTCAATATACTATATAAATATATATATATTATATATAATATATATATAATATTATTATTAATATATATGACTATATATCCAGTTTAATATATATAGATATATATAATTATAATATATAATATATATATATATTATATATATTCAATATACTATATATAAATATATATATAAATATATAACTATACTAGTAACTATAACTATTACTCATCAAATTAACCTATATAATATCATAACATAACATCACTTACATTAAATGTATGTACTGTACTGTATAACCTATATATATAAATAATTAATTATAGGCAACAATATAACTAAATGGTATGAAATTCTAGATTACCATAATAATATATTATTAATATATAAATGATTTAACAATCTACTATATATATATCACTATAATTAATACTAATTAGATACTACTATCAATTATATATTATTATGATATATATAAATATGTGTGTTGGAGAGGAAGTTGAGAGAGACGGTGAAGCCGAGACTCGGAGAGGAACAACACGAATATAGAAGAGGAAGAGGAACGACGGACCTTCTTAAGATCATTCATAACACTGAGAAAAATAAGGTGCACACGGACGAAGCATGCTGGGACTGTGGCGCTAAAGATATTCTTTCGTAGCGTCATCGGATCTACAAAAAGTCATTTGATCGGTTTGCAAGGAAAAAGCTCTGTAGAAGCCTATGGGGAGAAATTATGGAGTCCAATCGGTTAATTTAAAGCAAAAGCGATAGAAAAGTATGCGATGAGAAAATGCAGTTGTAATGTTAGAACTGAGTCTGAGAACGATAGATGGTTTGAGGTGAAAACAGTTTATATTATTTCTAGACGTGGTGATAAGGAAAGTAAAGGAGAGACTGGGAGAATTTGAAGGTGACATGCGGACGATCTGGCATGTTGGAGCGAGAGGGAGGAGACGATTCGATAGATGGATGTTTGCGAAGGAGTTGGAGGTAGCAGGGATGAAGATGGAACGTACAGAAGACGAGAGATATTAACAATCATCTGTGGAAATGAGGAGGGATGAGGATGATGGTGGAGAGGAGGAGGTCCCGAGGCGGCCAAAATACCTACAATTATCTCGGAGGATGTTTCAACAGAAGGGGAGGAAGTGGAGGAGAGATTACCCGAAGAATGGAGAAGTATGGATTAGATAAAAGATAGGAACATCGGAATAGAGGTTAAAAAAGTGATTTTTAACAGTATATTGACTCCGACACTGCTGTATGGAGCGGAAACATAGACAACAACGAGAAAAGAGGGTGGTAGAATACAAGCGTGGAGATGAGGGTATTAAGAACTATGATTGGAAAGAGAGTTGGAGAGACAGAATAAGGAATGAAGTAATTTGTGTTGCGTAAGCTTTGGAGAGATGATACTAAAGATGTGTTGGAGATTGTGTTACGTAGACATCGATGAGGATAGACCAGGAGTTTATTCATAAAAGAGGATGAATAGACACCACCAGAGGGCAGAAGACCAAGGAGAAGACCGAAGAAGAGATGGGCGGAGGTCGGTGGAGGACTCTCTGGTAAAGATGTCAGCTACAAAAAAATGAGAGTGTTGAAGAGAAGAGGAATTAGTGCAGAGGGATGTCTAGAGAAAGTTGTTTGCGCGACTAACAGGATGAAGAATTCTTCCTGGCGAGAGGAAGTAAGAACTATGTTATATATATATATATATATATATTATATATATATATATATATATATATATATATATATATATAATATATATATATATATATATATTATATATATAATATTATATAATATAGTATATATATATAATATGAATTATATTTACATTTATCACCGCCGCTCACGGGCAAAGCCCTAATTCAAGGAGGGGGGTGTTACACTCAACAAAATTTCAACTACACGCAAATTACGCCAGATGAGCACAGGACGCGGGCTTTTACAAGTGACGGGAGATATAATTGAGTAGGAAACACAGAAGATGGAAAGAGGAATTCCACAGAACAAGGAAATGATTGGCTCTAAATAATAAAAAAGGAACAATGTAAAATAATACTATGTAAAAAAAAAACAACATTTTTTAACAAAATAAATAAGCTGTGTGTTGCAAAGGTGGTGGAATGAGTGTGGCTACCTCTCTCATGCATCCTTATATATATATATATAGCTAAGAGAAAGAGCCCCAATGTTGCTTCACAAAGGTGAAGAGTTAGAATTAGAAAGTGAAGGACATTTATAAGTCTTTATAAGAAGAAAAAAAAGATATCCAAAAGCCGGGTAAAACCTGAGCCCCCCAGATAGGAGAGCAGTCCATAACAGGGCGGATGAGGCCCTTGTATAACTGGGGTCAAAGATACACACACACACGACACCGTCCGTCAGGTACAAACTAGAACTCCCAGTATCTTTTGAGAGCCGCCAGCAACTCATATATATAGAGAGAGAGATAGAGAGAATATAAATACAAGATATATTTTGTTTATGTTAAGGCCGAAAATGTTTATATTGCCAACAGGAGAGACGAGAGAACTCGAAAGAAATAGGAAAAGTTTAGAAGGTTGTCTTAGAGAGGGAGAGATTTGTAGAAGTTTGGGTTTTTAAAGGAATTAAATTTCACAAGGTTGCACGACCCCCACCCGGAAATTCTATCCAGATCATCGAGAAGAATCGGAAAGATTAAGACGAGAGGCAAATTCTAGAAGTAAAAGAAGGACCATAATTGAAATGAGTTGAAGACAGATAGGGTCGAGTCATCGGCCAATGAGTGGAATAAGATTAGTAGAATAGACAGACGAGAGAGAATAACACCATTACATGAAAATGCAGAAAAAGAATAGAGATAAAAGACAGAACCCTGAGGGAACACCACTATTGACTATTGACAGGAAAGAAGAAGTCGCCCCATCAACAACGAGTCGATATTGAGCGATTGAAAAAATCATGACTATATAGTAGGGAAGGAGGAACTCCAAAGAGGGGACGGTTGGGTGTGCACGCCCACTTGCGTGAACAAGTCATAGCATAAGAAAAAGATACATAGATAGGATAGCAATAGACAACAACGGTATATATGATATATACACCAAACAACCTGAGTGAAAAACATAAATCTGTTTAGGATAGGGAAAGTATATCACCAGAATAAGAACCCTTCGAGCCGCGAAAGGCCGTACTGGCGGATAAGGAAAGAAGGGACTGCAATATTCGCAAAGTGTCTCCAATCGTAGAAGGTTTACCATCTTAATAAGAAAATACAGTTAAGCTTAACATACAAATATGTAGAAGGACAATGCGGGCTTCCTTTTTTCGGAATAAGGTTGGACATGTGCGTGCTTCCAATCCACTGAGGGAAGTGCTAGTATGGAAGGCAAGAGAATATAGGTGAACGAGAGGAGGGGCCAGCACGGAAGCACACTCCTCCAAAACTCGGGAGGAATGCCCATCCGGGCCCCCGGCCTTCCTAACGTTCATAGGATTTCCGGAGCCCATGCACCCGATCAAATGTAATCTCAGGCAAAGCATAGGAAATATAATATAAAGTATAATATATATATATATTATATAATATAAATATTACTATATACTATATATAATATATAAGTGAGTATATATATATATATATATATATATATATATATATATAATTTTTCAATGAAACTTTAAAGGCAGGATTTGATTTTGATATCTTTGAAGGGAAATTTCAATTTGGAAACAGGCCAATACTTTCCTTAATTTTCATCCGAATTGTTTCAAATAAAAATGAGCATAGCGTTTGAGTCTGTGGTCACATAAGAGGAGGAAGGGGTACTGGTTGATAGATATAATGAACAATAATTAATAATAATAATAATAATAATAATAATAATAATAATAATAATAATAATTAATAATAATAAATAATAATAATAATTTAATAATAATATAATACATAATAATAATAATAATATGTTAATAATAATAATAATAATAAGAATAAAAATAATAATAATAATAATAATAATAATAATAATAATAATAATAATAATATAATAAAT
>JABUQX010126358.1:2500-10000 GCA_015478945.1 Trachelipus rathkii | reverse complement strand
TATATATGAATAAGATTTAGAGATGTGAGAAGAGAGAGAGAGAGATAGAGATATAGATATGAATGAATAGAGATAGTAATAAGAGTATATATATATGCATATATATATTATATATATAAGTGAATATGATATATGTAAAAAGTAGTATCGATAGAGTATGAGAGAGGAGAGAGAGAGTGAAGATGAGTGAGAATAGAGAGAAGTAGATAGATGAGAATAGATATATGATAGTGAGAGAGAGAGTAGAGAGAGTTCTTGGTATTTTTATATACTCATTAGTCATCCGAAATATCAGTTTATTAAGAGCTCATAGTTTTCGTTTAGCATATGTTGCTTATATTTATATACGTAAATCAGTTAATAAAATAAGATAAATAGCTCTCTCATGTAAGAATGTTTGTACTAGTTTCGGTTTGGTTCTGACCAATAATTATTATACCGCAAAATTCGTGGTGTAATAAAGCTACCATAAACGTAAGGAATTTTCTACTTAATTCTGAAAGAGTGACTAATTCCTAGGTGACTTTGAGCCAAATTGTTAGTGACTAAAGTTACTTACGAAAAAAATATTAAACATAATAATGAAAAGATGTGAGCGGTAGTATATATATTATATTATATATATTGATTAGTTAAGGCCTCCATATATTTATATGAAATTGTAATGAATTATATGTGCTTCTATTCTCATAAAATATATTGTGAAATATTTTTAAATAATTTAATTTCCCAAATAGGATAACTCATCACAATAGTGATCAGTTATATAATTTATGTAATATATGAGCCATGTTATATTATTTGGTATTATTTTATACAAATAACCACGGGCTCCATTACTCAAAACAGCTTGATAATCAAATTGGTTTAGTTAAACATGTGTAACTTTTTATGAGAAATTCGTGAGTATCGTAATTGCACGATTATTACGTGCTATATAAACTTGATTATATAGATGATATAAATCATATTTTCTATATCGACTCACGTTTAAATGATCAATGAAAAATGTACATAAATAAACTTATATATTATTAACGTGAGTATATATTATATATCTTAACTCTCGGTCGGACTAATATTATGCAATATATACAAACTTACAAGCAAAATAATCATACCTTTTTTTAGGCTCGAGAGTGAATATACATTTTTACTATTATTATTTTATAATTATGAATGATCCATACTAGTAGAATATTTCACATTAGTTATATTCTATACCTAATTTACTTTAAAAATTTGTATACTAGAATCCGCTGATATCATAATATTTTTTTGGCTTATTACTAATAATACTTTAAATAAGCTTCACTAATAATGGATTATGTTATACTAAACTATGCCAAGATTAACTTTCTTATGAGACATTCCATTTTGATAATCAAAATACGAGTTTTATCTAATAGTTAAATATTTAGTATTAATAGTGAGTGTAGCGGTAAAGTCGACATAATTCCGGTTGCTCGCCGAACTTCCATCTCGAACTTTACACAAGGTTCGTGATAATTTCCGGTTACAGCAGGAAACCAAAAAAATCGGTTTATGATCACGGTATAACTAATCCCATATGATTAATTGATATCATATATATAAATATATATATATATTATATAATAGTAGATATATTATATATATATATATATATTATTATATAATATAAATATATATATATTATATATATTATATATATATATATATATATATATATATTATATAATATATATATATATATAGATATATATATTATATATTATAGTATATAATATATATAGATATGTAGGAAAAACATACAACAGAATTTAATATTTTGTTTATAATTTATATACTATGTTATATATATTATATATAATATATATATAATATATATATTAATAATATAATATTATTATATATTATATATTAAAGATATATATTATATTATATATTAATACTTATAATATAATGAATATATTGCATAAATATATATTAATATTAATATATTATAGTAATATATATATATATATATAATTATTATATTATATGTCTCTCGGGCAATTAGATGTTGTTTCTATATACTTGTAGTAATATAACTACTAGATTACTGTTATAATTTAATATTACTAAAATAACAGGATAAGAATACGCGGTAATATACAAAAATGAATAATTTGACAATGGAGAAAATATAAGCTATTCTTACTTAATATTCTCATTATAAACTATCTATATAGGAACGTATTTCGGTATTACTCATTCGAACCTCAAGTATCATTCAGCAAAAAAATATTTATCGGTAATATAATAAAATAATATAAAATTTACAATTTTAAAATTAAAAAATAAATACTGTAGTAAAACAATATAATTTATTTTATAATACACTTATGAATATTAAAAGTTACTGTAAAATTGGGAGACAAATCACATTAATGGGAAAAAAGTGAAAACAAAATTCACAAATGACATAGTTTATTAAAATAGTATAAGAATAAAATATAAAACTTATAATATATACAAATACTGCACTCATGAGCACGTATATAATATCTTAAGAAAATTATAGGTGAGATATAATTTTGTGTTACTGAGTGTACAGATATATAATAGTTAGAATTATATGTGATAATAATAATTATACAGTAAATAGTAGTCAATATAGTATATTATATAAATATAGAGTTATAGTATGGTGAATAATCAGTAGAATTAATATGAGGTGGAATCTAAAGATGGAATGTTATATTAAGATGGGTGTAAATAATAATTATCAAAAATATAGTAGGGTATATAGTATATTATATATAATATATATATTATATATATATATGAATCATATTACTAGATAATTATTTGAAACAATGTATATTACATTAGAATAAAATATAAAATTAAATAAAAATGTTAAAATTTAATAGAACAAAGAACATCAGAAAAAAACTGTGCATGCTAGCATGCTGTATTAATATTATTATATATAATATTATTATAAATATTTTATATATATAATATATTAAAAGAGATAAAAAAAAATATTAATGAATAATAATAATGTAATGAAAAATCTGAAATATTAAAAAAAAAAGAAAAATAAAAGTAAAAAAATGACACAAAATAGTGGACGAGGATAAAGTAAACCCTGTTATTAAGAAATATCTCATTCACAAGAATTAAATTTCCATAAAAATATACTATCAATGAAATTAATAAAACATATTTAAGTCGAGGTTTGTACTCTCACATTATGGTGCAGATAAAAAAAGGTTTTACAAGGGAATCTCTCATTTCCCAATTTTTTGAAAAGTTAAAAATCATTTAAGAGTTGCTATAATCATTTCTTAAGTATAACAATATAATTTAATAGATGTATAATACAAAAGTTGAGGATTAAAGGATATATATGGCTTATATTATATTATATAATCTTGGTTCAAATGATAATAAATATAAAACTATTTCAAGGATCTTTATCGTACTATATAGAGTACACTTGCTGAGGTGACCAGAGGATCCTCAATAATACTGTGTACTCGTGAGTGAAATATTGAAGTGGCCATTCCAAGCTATTTAGATGAATATAGTACTGGAATAGACGAATGTTTCTTGAGTCATATATGATATTAGGTCTAATGGCCTAACATTATTATGATCTTTAATATAGATAAACCTCTACAATTGTTGAAAACCCTCAAATGAAGTTATGTTAAGACCGTGGGTCCTTTATATAATATATACTTTATTTATACTCGATGAATAATACGGACATTATTTAGCAAATCCTAGTAAATACACTTTATATATACATGTTATAACTATATATATGAATAGATTCTAGCATATCGGGGGTGAGTATAATATATATAATATATAGATTATAATCTATTAAGCCTCATGATAATAAAAGTTATATATAAGAAATTTTCATATAATACTAATGTGGTGATTAAAAAAAATCTAGTATTGATAGGATAATAGTCGTATATATATATGGCAAACGTTAGTGATACTTATAATAGATTTATGTCTCGTAAATAGTGAGTATATAAATTTTATCCCCAGTAATAGTTGTTTGTCCAATTAATAATGAGTGTGAATTTTTTAAATATATCTATTAGCTTATGGGTGATAACAGCTCGATGTGATAAAGTGGACTTGTATTCATACGGACCGAATAATATTAATGATATTTTCTCAAGTAAAATCTTATATATATATATTATATTATAGGAATTATAATATATAAGTAAAGGGAAAAATTAAAATAGCAAAATTACTATCAAATATATTTATCAATTTCTTCATGGAAATTATTTCCCTATTGTAAGTATATGTCTCAAAAGTATTAGATGACTCATAGTAAAATGATATATACCAATTGTATTTATATGGGGTGACATGATAATTTTGATATCGTCGGGAGGTAAAACTTATAAATATAAATAAATTTATATGTGACTATAAAATATGTTAGTAGTAGATGAGTTATTATATCTAATACTGAAAGTTGAAAAGGATAATTATAATATATGGTTATATTATAATAAACGTATGTATGTCTAGAATATTATGGATTAGTACATAGAGTAATGCATTCACGTGCCATAGTGATAAATCAAATAAGGGATATAGTGGATATGGAGGTATGATACTAAGATTAAGTGATTTATAAAATCAATAGAGGCTATATTTGATTCATATAAGTTATATAAAATACTAAAATAAATCATAGGTCATCATACATACCTGATATATGTGATGGATTAGGTAATATAATGCTATGATTGTGGTCAATCGTATAAGCCAATATGTAGTGGTCATGGACAATACTAGAAAGAAGTGTAGCGTAGATAAAAGCTACTAGGTGGTATACCTAATATGGAGGTAGATAAACCACAGTTCGCTCAGTACTCTACGATATAGACTGGTGTGACTCAAGTTAAAACTCTCAACTGATAGAATAACAGAAATATTGGAGTGTACTGGCTATAAGTAAAGTCCAGAGGTAAGGACGTATGAAATAACTATAGGATGAGCGATGACTATTAATACCATCCATAAGCAGGGGATAGCTATGTGGAAGTGATGGTAAAAATATATAAACTGGCAACTCAGAAGAATCGATAGGTGCTAGTGTTAATACAGAGACAGGAAGACGGACAGCTAGGTTAAATAAATACTTAATATATATATAGTATATATATATATATATTATATAGTATATATATATATTATATATATATATATATCATATATATATATATAATATATATTTATTATATATATATATATATTATATATATATATATATATATATATATATATATATATATATAATATATATATATACGTTATGTTTCATTAGTTGTTATCATTCATTTTCCTTTTACATCAGATTCAGAAGAGGTTGGGCCAAATGCTGTCTTTCCGTTTATGCGTTTTTCATGATCTGATCAAATGATGATCAAGATCATGAAGGGAATTGTACACACAAATACAAATCAGGCCCAAAACTTCTCAATCTGATATAAAAATTGAAAAAAAAATTATAAAAAAATTAATAATAGTAAAGAAAAGTTTTTTAAAAAATTTAGATAAAAAAATTGAATTTTAAAAAACCCAACTTTTATATTTTAAATCTACCCTATTTTTTTTATATATATATATATATATATATATATATATATATATATATATATATATATATATATATATATATTATATAATATATATATATATATATATATATACAATCATAAATGACAAGATGAAGGACGAAATTCAATGTCAGCAAATAAGTATCAATATGAGTATATATGATAGCTGTATATATGTAGTATTTGATTATAATAGTTTATGGGTTATTATACATTTAGAACTATAATATATTACCATATATAATATGATACCAACGGCCAGTAATAACATTTCTCTTATCCTCGGATAACATAGTCAGGAAAATGTTGAATTACATAACTACTACAATTTACAGAGATACAGTTATTTTTGAGAATGCTCATGCTGCTTTCAACAGTCAAAGTCTACTTCCTCTTTTATATAGAAATAAATATATCACCTCTGGAATCACTTATAGACTTCTACTTATATCGAGGCGATAGGAAACTCAAGTAATATACTAATATAATAGTAACAATCTCATTCTATCCTAACTTTTTATATATATATTAACATTAATATAGTTATAACTAGTTATTATCTTATTGTATTTAATCATTGTAACCATAAGTATTATTATTATATTAATATTTAATTTAATATATAATTATTATTATATTAATTAATTAATTTATATATTTTAATATTAATTATTAATTTATAATTATATTATTAATAATATTTAATTTTATTTTTTATTTTTTTATTTTTTTTTTTAATGTTTATATATTATTATATATATTAGTTCATTATATTTATTATTTATTATTATATATATTTATTGTTTTATTTTGATTATTATATTTATGTTGCATCAACAATGTATATTATTAATAACACTATAAATGATATTATAACTACAGTTATCAAACAATTATAATATTATATTCTTGATTTTAATCACAACTTAACTATATTTATATATATATTAATGCATTCAGTGTTAATTTTATTCTATATATTAAATATAAATTCGTATACCATGATATTCCAACTAATAAAATAAAATTACTTAGTATTACTGTCAGTGCGTTATTGTTATAAAGTTTTTTCTCATATTATATGTCAATTTTGATTATCTGTTTATCATTTCATATTTATTTGTATTAATTTGTATCTCCAATTTTTATATTGTAAACTTTATATTCATAGTGTCAATTAATATAATATTGTTAATATAGATTTTTCATCTTTAATATTATAATATTAATAAATTTTTAATTTATTTTTGTATTATAATAACTTTTTTGTACTGAATATTGTATGGGTCGAATAATTAACCCGAAAACGTCAGAGTTTATGAATATAAGATAATTAGCTTATTCTCCATTTTTGAGTTACGTGTACTTCTCATCTATTGGGTTTTTAATTATTTAATGTTATATTATATATATATAAATATATAAATATATATATATATAATTATATATACTATATATAATATATATATTATATAATATATTATATTATAAGATATATAAATGTTTAGTTAATTATATAATATATATATATATATATAATATATTATTATATATGATATATTATATTATAATATTAATAATATATATAGATATATATAATATATATATATATAAAATAATATATATAATTATATTAATATATTTATAATAATATTATAATTAATATAATATATATAATTATTAATATATATATATATATAATATATTAAATAAAAATATATAATATTTAATATATATATATATAAATTATAATATATATATAATATTATATATATTATAGTCATATATATATATTTATATATATATTAGTATATATATTATATAATATATATATATTATATATTAATATATATATATTATAATATAT
>JABUQX010126357.1:5000-35080 GCA_015478945.1 Trachelipus rathkii | reverse complement strand
TATTATTATTATTATTATTATTATTATTGTTTATATTTATTTTTTATTACATGAATTTTTTTTTCGTTTTCTTTCTTTTCTTCCATCTTATAAAACATGCTATATACATCTGTTTGAATTACAAAGACTGTCCTGATCATCTTCTAATCATAGAGCGTGAAAAAGTCACAACCAAACTTGAGGTAAACACAAATGCAGTTTTTATGGAGGCCTTCCTTTAGTAACTCACAAAAGTTAATGATTCGGGCTGACATAGTTATACTATTATTATATTATTATTATTATGAATATATGTACTTATTTATATATTATTATTATTATTATTTATTATTATTATTATTATTTTATTCATTATTTTATTATCTATTTTATTTGCAAGCCTTTTCCATATTTCGCTAAAAGGAAATTTTGTTTGTTTAACTTTCTTGAAGGGACTATTTAGAAGTAGGAAAATAGGCAACTGCCTGTTCTGAAACTTTTAATCTAATATTTCGCCTGGCCATCTTCAGGGCAATTCATCAGAGGACGAGTTTATATCAAATGTAATAATGTGAAACAAAAATAGAGAGTTATTTTTCAAAATTTAAAAATATAATGTGATACAGAGTAATAATAGTATAAAATATATAAAACGTGAAAATTTAAAACTGTTTAAAAAAATAAATATATGAATAGAGAGATCTAACTAGCCAAAGCCTAAAAAATGTTCAAAAAGTTTTCCATTTCATTAATCTTATGTGAAATTTGGCTTGTGCTTTTTAATTAAGAGGGACTCAGCAAAGGCCTCAACTTCAAAACCATTTCCTGACTCGGGTTGTTAGCTATATTAGTAATTGGGGAAATGTCGAGCATTGGCATTTAGGGGTTTCCGTGAATCGTTTATTCAAGTGAATCAAAGATCTTACATAGGCTGTAATCTATGTCTGTTGAGGACACAGATGTTCTGAGAGGAATTAGAGTATATACCCGAGTGTACGAGGCAATTACAGGTCATCCTATATTACAGTGAACATTGGTTTTACTGACCAGATTCACATTCTCCTTAGTCCCACTAATTTCTTTCAGAAAACCTAGAAGAAAGTTTCAATGGATTATAGTAACATCTAAGTTTTATTATCTTTAGCGTATAGCTATTATTATTATATTATTATGTAATTACAATTCATGCATTATTATTATAGTTATCATATTCTATTATTGATATTATCAATCAGTCAGTAAGTCTAGGTATTGAATACCGACTTGGTTAATTATATAACTTATTATATTATTATCTATTTATTATTTATTATATTTATTATTTATTATTTATTAATTATTATTTTATTTATATTATTATTATATTATATGATTATATTAAAGATGTTATGTAGCTTTGAAAGGATAAGCACAACAAAATTCTTAATATAAGAAAACTTTCTCTTATTATTAAGATTTCTCAATTAATATAATTTGAATACGAACCGAAATAATACTTTCATGGGCTCAAAAGAAGAAAACATCACATTAGTATCCTTTAAAGTAAGGATTTAATTTATTTCATAATCAATTTTTATTTTACTTTTTTTTAATGATTAATTACTATAATAAGAGCATACATACTAAGCCAGAATAAAGTATGGTTTCATATTGTATATCTGATGTAGTACTATTTTCTATTATTATGTATGATTATTATTATTACTTCATTAGTTATTATTATTTTTTTATATTACATTTTATTATTATTCGGGTCTCACAGGACACAACAACTGTATTGCAATTAGGTTTAGGCCCATTTCAGATACTATAGGTAAATTTTCAAGGTGGAGATATATTTTGACAGTATTGAAATGTAAAATTAATGTCCAGAATTCTGCAGATTATCAAAATTATGCAAATCGAAATATTTTTTACTTGACATTTTGAATAAAAAAAAATTGAATTAAATCTATTTTCACATGATTATTATATGAATATTTACATTTTATTCCTATTAATTATTATTATATTATGATTCATTCATAATGTTATTAGAAGTTATTCTTATTATTATTAATTATTATTTATTTTATAGCAATTATCTTCACTATTTATAACATCACTATTACCTTTGTTAGTTATTAGTTTAGTATATAACATTTTTTTTGGAGTTCACGTTTTTAGCAATATTATCCTAGAATAATTAATTATTATTATATATCCTTATTTTTATTAATAAGGAAAATTTTATTATTATTTCATATTATTTTACATAATTACAATTAATTATTATTATTTTTATCTATATTTAATATTATTATTATTCGTTATCTACCTGTATTATTATTTATTACCAAATGTTTATTCTTCCTGTTAGAGTTTCATTAGCTAATAAGGTAAACGAGTTATATCTATTATTGATTATTTTTGTGTTATTAAATTTCTGACTAGAATTTTATATTATTATTATTAATTATATTATTATTGAATTGAAGAATATTATTAAAAATGTTTTTGCAATTATTATTTGTATAAGAGATATAGAAAACAAAATTTAAATAAAAGTACATTAAATTGCTTTAAATCTTAATTATGCCTGTATTAGTTTTTGGGCTAAAAAGGAACCAATACACTGTTTCGACTAGCTACTTAGTAGATCCCTTTCAGAATTTAGTGCGTATCTTAAATATATTGTATGTAGAAGTTTATACTAGCAGTATATATAAACTATTTTTAAAAAATTAATAGCAGTACTTAGTCTTTCTTTCTGAATAACTTCAATCACAAGGAGCAAACATGACTTCAACATCTTGTGATTAATTATTATTTATTATTAATATTATTTAATTATTATTATTAATTATTATTAATAATATCTAATATTAATATATATTATTATTATTAAATTATTTATTATTATTATCTACTCCACTCTTCTTCCCAAAGACTGGGGGTACAGGGCGTATGACTGCACGGGAAACAGCAAAGTAAGTAGAGAATATACAAGTCGAAAGAAAGTCCTAGTCTTACGCCCCCTTTATACCCTTATAGCTAGAACATCGTTGCAAATCAGAACAACCACAATAGGCTTCACGGGAACCCGACAGACCCTCACAAATGGCATCTCGGTCAATGTGGGGTTCATCTCTTGCGTCCAGGTGAGCCAACATACCCCACCTCCACAAAAGAAGCTGCCATTCACTCCCATGCACCTTCCTTCCTCGCCTCTGCCAAACTCACATCTCTCTCCTCCAGGGCATTCCTTTACTGGACTCCAATCAACTTTTGTCTTCGGTCATCAGCCGGTCGATTTCCCAGCACACTCATCACTATACATCCGTACGGACTAATTCATTGCAATCCTTTCCATAAATGACCAAAACTATCTCGACGTACTTTCAGTTTATTCTCTCATTTACCCCTTCTCACACCACACCGACTCTCTGAATACGCTTCATTCCTCATCTTATTCAATTCTTCCCACACCTAACAATGCCCACTAAGATTGTCCATCTTAAACACATCGTACTTCTAAATCTTACCTTTTATCCAGGCCAGTAGTCTCAATACTATATATTCACACAGGTAACAATATACCCTCATGTAAGACCCTAACGCACTCAAGACATTTATTATAGTTATTATTGTTATTATTATTTTATTATATTATATTATTATTATTATATTATATATTATTATATTATTATTGATTATTACTTTATTATTATTATTATTATTACTTTGAATTAGTTTAATATATTCTTTTAAATTTATTATTTTTGATTATTATTATTGTTTAATTATTATTTATTATTCATTAATTATATGTATTATTATGAATTTATTATTATATCATTGTTATTCTGTATTGTTAATACTTGTTTATTAATTACTCTTGGCTAGAAACAACAGTTATCTTGGCTAGCTATTTTCGACTTGCAGTTTTGTGATAAATTATCATATCCAAATTTACTTCATCAACTATATACACTTTTATTATTATTAGATTATTAATTAGTTATTATTATCAAGAGTGTAAGTAATAATATTTTATGTCTATTAATTATTTGGGGATCGAAGGAAAGAACTATGTTTCCCCCAGTTGCACCCCTTTCAGGGCAGTTGATAATTTTATTATTTAAATAGATGTTTCTAATAGTGTAGAATCTACTTTAAATATTGTAAAAACCAATATTAAATGTTCTATACCCGAATAAATTTTTGAGAATTGAATTGAATTATTATCATATTTTTATTATTTCTCAATGTGTAGCCCTTTTAGAACCCGAAAAACCTATGTTTTAAAAAATTCACTACAAACATAATCTGTTCAGGATTTTTTTGCTTTGATAATTTTTTTTGTTTACTTAACTATATACGCTAATACATTTCCAAAATCTCTATCAGTGGCCTACACAACTCTCATGAGATTGGGGAATTACACAGGACGCTTTCAACTATAACCGAAGATAAAATATCGTATCTATTAATATATGTTTATCAACATCAAATTATTAATTATTATTATTATTATTATTATTATTATTATTATTATTATTATTATTATTATTATTATTATTTAATATTAATTATTAATATAATTACTATTAAATATTATTCATAATAATTATTATCATTAGTTTTGTTGAAGAAAAGCAGAAAGAAAGGACAAAAAACAAAGAAAAGTATGCGATTTTTTTAGAATAAAAAAATTGTTGATCTTGGTCGCACCCTTAACAGTACATGAAAAAACTAACTTAAATACTTCTGACATAAATAAGAACCTTTATTAAACAGAAGGAAAGTCTTCAACAGGACAACTCCTTACTGTTGGATTGTTAGAGAAGGTGGATGAAATTCCTCGTAGAGAAATGTATCTTCGGTGCTTCCATCCTCTTTCATTCGTTTTATCACTTCTTCACAATATCATCCCGTAGATATAATTATATTAATTTTAATATTAATTTGATTAAATCTACTAAAAGATATAATTATATATATTATATATTATATTATAAATATTATATTATTATATATATATATTATATTATTATATAATATATTATTATATATATATATTATATATATATATATATATATAATATTATATAATATAGTATATTAATATATGATATATTTATATATATATATATTATAATCACTGTTAATTGCTTAACGCCCAAATTTTTATTAATTAATCTTCAACAAGAGAACAAATTGTGAAGGTAAACGAATTACTGCCTCTCTCCGGGATTGAAACCACGCATGTGCGAAATTGAGGACAATATGCCTCGATCGCTTTACGACTGAGCCCATCCCAACCCAAAAAAGTTGAGTCAAAGAACAGTTTTAAAGCAATCCGAGTTCCCTTATCAAGGCGACAATCACCACGGTGTCCAGGCCTGGTCCTATCCCTCGCTTCTTAATAATGATGTAGGTCGTTAAAATATTTGCATAATCCGCAATTTTTTTTATTATATTAAGACTCTTAATAAAGAAAGTAAGTGGGAAGGTAGGAATTACTGCTTCTCTTGGGATTGAACCACCGCAGGTTGCAAAATGAGGGACAAATATGCTCGATGCTTTAACGACCTGAGCCATCCCCCAACCAAAAAAGTTTGATGTTCAAGAACAGTAGTTAAAGCAATCAGTTCCGCATTCAGGCGACATCACCACAAAGCACCGATGGCTTGTCAAATAACTACAACTTTAAAAACCATATATCTTAAAGTATATACAATGCTACATTGGCTAACCACATAACAGCTATTAATCACTATAATAAACGTGCACTTAACCTTAATTGAAGTCTGCAATCACAGGCAAATTTGCTATAAGTCAACAATATATTATTATGATAACCCGAAACCTCCAATACCTATTACAGTCCCTTTCTTACAATTTTGCAATCGAGTCAACACTCACAACTCCTGATAGCCAACACCATTCCAAAATTAACAAACCCTATTGCTGAAGAAATTGCTTTCTTATAGCTTAATATTCTTCTTAATTTCTTATTTAAGAATCGACTATTTTTATTTTATTGGTTTCATTTTACATTTTATATTACTACTATTTTTAACTGTATCATGTTCCACCTCTGAGGAAATACGCCTCAACAAGAAATAACGAATTCCTAACTCCTTTCAAGGCCTCTCCTGCATAAGCTAACTTACCCCCATCAAATAACCCAGAAAATCACTCCATGTGATATTGCTCACGTTGACATCTCTCTGATAGATATACTAAGTCTTTCTTCTAAATTACAGGGGACCCAAACTCATATATAACTCTAATAATCATAATACTATACATAGCCTATGTAACAAATTTACTGAGTATATAACTTCCTCTGGCTCTATGTAAACAACATTGCGATTTAATAATCATGCCATCAGCAATACCTTATATATACTCTTAGTATATCCCTTGCTATTCAAAGCACTATGATAGCTTACTTTCAAATATGCTGCAGGAGAAGCAGAATAAAAAAAACTAATAATATACAACACTTAAAATCTCATCTTCTATTGGTATTCAAAAACTAAGAGCCAATTCAATGAGAGTAACTTATTTAGTTAAAACTAATATATTTAGTTTAGTTAACACTGAGCGTGAAGAACACTAATAACACTTTTATTACTTAAATAAAAAATCATTGCCACTCTAATCTTGGCCCGCAAGAAGTTAAATATCAGAAGATCATTTTGATATCTTACTATACATTACCCATCATAATTCCCTAACTAGAAGTGTGGCCCTATCTATTAAAGTACTTTACTGCAAACTTTAAGAAAACCTTTAGGCAACTATAAGTACCTTATGATCGAAAATCATTATTCTATATATATGAGTAAAACAATAGTTAGAGGTCCAGCACTTAACCCTATCGTGAACCACCACTCTTCACTATTTACCCTAAATATGATGACTACTTCATTGCCATTTAGTTATAGTCCCGAATTGGCATAATATTCCATGAATCTCCACTGATTGTAGTTCACATCAACGTACACTCCACCTATAGCCACATTGCGAATATAACTACTTTACAATCAACCTTATGTGAGGGACCTTAATCAGCAGCTTTTGGTAAAGTCAAGCCAATAATAATAATCCACAATCAGCTGGATCTCCCTACGGATCAATGCAGTCAGTAATGTATTCCACGCATAAAATTCTGAGAGCATACTCAACAAGGCAGCCAATACCATGCAAATATTTGTCTGACCATGACTACGCCCTTATTCACTTGAACCGTGTGGGAGTCATACCAATACTTCTATCATTCTAAAATTGTCATATTCTCACATATGAACCAAAGCATTACTAGAACTTATCCACGAACCTTTTCATCAGAGAGTGTTAAAAGCCTAACATCATGGCAGCACCCCACCATTTCCACAAACTTTCTTACAATAAATTAGTTTTATATTTGATGTCATGTGTAGTGTAGAAATGAGAAGTATACTGTACCGCCGTAGTGGGTAGTAGATTATTAAACTCTAATAATGAAACTAATATATATATTAAATTGTTATAATAGAAGTTATAAAAAAAAACAATAAAACAAATAGTGTATTAAAGTACAAAGCTTAATGTAAGAGTCGCAGGCTTTCAGTATAACGCTTTTATTGTTTTTCATTGAAATAATTAATATCTAAGTACCAAGAAACCCCTAAACGGAGAAGACAACCTCTTCCGAGAACTATAAGAGAAGAAGAGAACACAATTCAATGAACAGAAGAGAAACTAACCAATTGGAAGATTAAAAATAACGCTCAAGAATCAAACAGAAAACAAAATATTAACTATTGAGAATGATTTGGGCTAATGGAAATAGAAAATATAAAAAATAACAAAAGAAAATATAACTAAACAATATAAAACAATCATCCACATCAGAAAATTAATAGCGATCAATGTGTATTCCATCATACATATCAATGCACCCAATCAATAAACAAATCGCGAAAATAAAACAGATAGTACCGGCTTTATATCTACTATGAGTTAAGGTTATCACCATTAATCATGCCGCAAACTTGACTACATTGCACTTCCGTAAAAAATTCAGCGAGCCTCTATCTACACGAAAGAAAGAATGGCCCTACCTTTTCATGGGAAAGACAGAAGTATTCTGATACAGACAGACCATTAGGATGGCAGACGAACTACAAAGTGGAGGATTTTGTTGATTAGAATGAGGAAAAGGTACGAAAAAGGTACAAACTATCCTGGTTTGACCACCATGATCGTCTATAGACACTGACTAAAGGTAAGAAGCCCACGCAAATAATGAATAGACTTTACGAAAGAGAGAGTTAAAACAAGAGGAATCAAGAGGCGCCCTCGGCGTGCCCAGTACATGAATATTAACAAAAACCCAGCTAGGAGTGGCACAAGATAACTAAACTAGAAAAAGACACGAAGGCGCTAGGGATCATATAGAATTGTGATGAAAATACCGATTTAACTATTCCCGAAAATGAAAGACAGAAATAAACTCAGAAACCATGAGAAAAAGGCCCTATATACTAAATTACTGAAAAAATTCCAGGGAATTGTTGAAAATGCGGTCAGAACGATGCGAAATAATAGATAGTCACAGGAAAATGAAGGCAAGTCATCTTTCGTGGGACAAAGCAAAATTGAAATGTCAAATGATCTTCCATGAGCGTTGCGAGGCCAGGCTGACAAGGTAAGAAACCGAACAGTATACTGGAAAATAGTAAAAGACGTACACTTAATCTCACGCATTTTTCCAGGAACAAAAGCGAATAACAAAGAAAGACTGAGAATAAAAGAAGCGTGGTTGGATGAAGAGGAAGACAAAGAAGAACATCTGTAACAAGAGCAAATACGGAGAATAATATAAATACTAAGTGTTTGAAGAAACCAATTCTCAACACACTTGCGGCGAATAAAAATCCACAGAGTAGATAGACGACGAAGGGAATGGCACAACCCCACTCTCAATGTAAATATTTGCCATCATAGGAAATAACAAATTAGGCGGCAACTAGCTAATTAGAACTTCAACAAGAATCTGGGTAAGCGAAATAAACGAAAAACATAAAATACAACAGAAAGCAAATAACGATGAAGGTAATAAACAGAGCAGAGAATACAGATAACGTCTGGAAAGGTCAAAGTCATCGAAACGCAATGCATGAAGAACAAGAACAGTTTACAGCGATAGAACAAACTACACAGACAACTAACTACAATCAACGGATCATAAAAGACTCATGGACTAGTGCAAGAAACAGATCAGGTGTGCGGTAATTTTTATAAAGGATACAAGAGATTTAAGTTTTTTAACGTTAAACGAAAACCTAAATTGGATAGGAAACGCATAGTTAAATGCCCTACAACAGACCATATGCAGAAGATCCACATCCTGTCGTATCCATTTTGGAAGGCAAACCAGCCGATATTATGATAAAAGGCACATAACACAAGACATGTGGAACGACTCATCGAATTACCATACCAAAAATTAATGGGAGAAGAAAAACAAAAGTTGATAATATATCAAAATAACAAACCATTATAGATAAGGAATACGTAAACGATCCTGGTTTTAACTTGGAAAAAAACTTTAGAGAGAAGAAAGACAACAATAGCTCAGGTGATAGACAGATGACTCAGAAGAAAAGGATAGATTGTATAGCCAAAAAAACGTTCATTTCAGACTACATAATCAACATGTAAAGGAAGAATGAAAAACATACTGAAATAGAAACCGCACAAGATGCTGGCTTGGAAATAGACAAGAGGAAATGGTGGAGAACCAACCAACAGAAAATAAATATAGCAAAATGAAGATGACGAAGGAAACAATCTGCTTCTACACATTCTACTGCAATGCTAGTGCGAATAGCGAAAACAATTAATCAGAGATATTGCAATGATGCAACTATAAAGAGAATAAGACGTATCAGAGACGTTCTAAGAAGAACACTATAAGAAAGAAAATAAATAGAAATCAGTCCCGGCAAATGTGCGACTGCAATGTATAAAATATAAGAACGACACCAGCTAGAGCCAATGTTGGAATGCCTATGGCAAAACAGTTTAATGATCGAAGACAACAACAAAAACAAACCAAAACCAGAACAACACAAACAGAAGCTACTGCGAGACACATTGACTTTCGGCAAAAAGAAGAAAAATAAAGAAAATAGAGATTGTTTTAATATGAATGATGCCACTGGAAGCAGCAACGAACTATTGTTCAGCCGAGCATGGAATAAAAGATAAAAAAAATCCAACTAGAGCAGTAAATGGTTAAAAAAGCATATTCAATTCGGAACAACTCGCTGTCGGTAACTCGGTAAACACACTAAGAGCAAAGAAAAAAATAATTTACTCAGCAATTGGATTGGAATTCCACGAGGAAATGATAATGAGAAGAGTTCAAGATGATCCCCATTTGTCTGAAGTCAGAAACTTATGGATCCGAGACCGGAAATGAAAGTCGAAGGAGAGAGCGATGAATCAGTACTCAAGCGGATAGTATTATACAAAGCAGATGAGGACCCTAAGACCGCCCGACTAAAGCGAAACGGAACTCCAAGAAAACAGAACCTGAGATCAGAGAGCAGAGAAAGAAGAACGACAGTCAAGAGAGGAAGAACAAGAAACACCGAAGGTGAAAATTGGGGGAGTCTTATGAGATAGTGGAACAAAGAAAAACAAAGGAAAAAACTCAACAGAAGTGCATAACCAGAGAGACCGGCCCCAGAAGAGCAACTTAGCCAAAAAATGGTCAATATTAAGCGTACCAACATAATAGATTGTAAAATCATGAAATGAGAAATGGGATAAGATTTGAGAAAATTTCTCTAAGATATAAGAACACAATAAAATAGGTTTGCGGTCGAAATATGACAAGGTTGCGAGCATTGATCCGCTCTCATTTCACACAGTTTCAATTTTCATACTCGTACTCTGCCAAAGAATTTACCATAATCTCAACCTTTCTCACCTCCTTACCTTACATCCCTCCTGCTTAATGCTCCTCTATACCCCAAAGAAATCGCTTTATTATCTTTCTTGCAACCATACTTGAGAAGAAAAAATATCGCGCTATGCACTTCTTCCTTACTGTTATTTTATTCATACAGATTCTCGAAGTGTTATTCTATTTTAGCCTCTCTTTTCACATTCCATTTCATCAGTATACAAAAGCACCATCCCTATTATTATTCTAAGCAGGCATTCCCCTATATTCTATCTTTCTTTCACTTTCGCACTTCCTTCCAGTTCAAGAGCTCTCTCTTCCCTTCTGACCTCTCCATTAATATCCTTCCAAGGCTCGGTACACTTAACCGATGTCGTTTATAACACGTCTTCAGTATTTCATTTTTCTCCTTAATATACTTCCGGCAAAACAATCTTTATTGGTTGTTGAACTTCATCATTGCGCCCTCTCTCACAGGGCTCTGAGTGGATGCCCGGAGCCGGCGGAGCCCGCGCGCCGTGGGCGCCGCAAGGATTTTTGGGTGGAGCCGAGCTGGAGGCGAAACCTTTTTGAGCGGGACTGCGAGCCGGCAGTCCGGAGGCGAAAATTTTGGGGGAGTCTGGAGCCGAAAGTCGGAGGCGAGAAATTTTAGATGGACCTGGGCGGAGCCAGCAAAAAAGAGGCTTGCTCCGGGCCCGACAATACAAAATTAAAGTAGTAATTTAATTTTTATATACAGGTGTCTTATATAATACATTCAAATAACTTTAAAACTAGTACAAAATTGGATCATTTTGCTTGGTACACTAAATTTAAAAATACAAATAATTATTTTATGACTAGAATCACTATAATATATATATCTACTATAATATAAATACTATATTATATATTTAAAAAATTTACTATAATAAAATACATATTTGGTACACTAACATTTAAAAATAATATAAATGTAAAACGCGTAACTAATCAATATATAACATAATATTATAACCAATAACATACATAGGATAGTATAATAGTAGGCTATATAATTCTCTTGTTTTTCGCAGGGAAATTTGATAGGTTACTGTTTATTATCTCACTAATATGAACGAAATAGCAGTTAGCCGGTAAAAATAATTAGCTAATAAAATACTATAACTATTAATAATTAATTTAAATATCCTAAGGAAATTGACAAGTGCAAGGATTCATTTTTATATAACTATAACTGGCAATTGTTCTGCAGTTGTCAGTTATCTCTACCTGATGATTCAGCACGAATTCAAATTTACGATTTTGAATAAGAAATAAGTTAAAGCACACAGTTGAATGGGAAACACTGTCAGTTCGGATCATGAACAACCAATTTAAGTTTTCTGAGCCACAACTATTACCAGTACCTGCATGGGGTCACAATACATACTCTATTGGATCCTTTTTAGAACATTATGCCCACACATTCATAAAACGCACGCCAAATCACGACCCATTTGCTGCAATTTGATTTAAAGATAAGAACGGTGAAAGCTAAAAGGCGTAATCAGTTGGTGTTGAAGAAAAAACTTTTAATTTCAAAAAGATGAGGCACTTAGAAGTTCGGGGGAACACTTTTTTTCATGTTTGACCATATAACTGTCCATCTGTCTACGTTATAGAAGTGAGAAAATTCAATAACAATTGATGTGTAAGGTAAGTTTTAAGTTAAGTGAGCCGATTACTTTTCCTTTGCATAACCAGGATTTAAAGCACTAAGTGTCGACATATGCTGTAGGAAACGAAAAAGTACCCATATAGACTGGAAAAAAATTGGTTATTTGTTAAAAATGTTCTAGAAAAGAATGAAATAATAATTATCAAAAAATAGCTTAAAAAATTGCTACTCAAAGGATAAACCTTTATGCCAAATTGATATTGGAACCTCATCATGGGGTGCAAAGCTAAAAATCATTTCTGTCATATAAATTGTATATTAATCATGGGACGTAAGTATTAAAACATATTTCTAAAAACTCGTTACAGTTACGAAAATGAATCAACAACACACCCATCGACTCTCACACAATTTCGGCGATTATTCAAGTATTTGCTTTACTGACATCCTTAAACAAGAATAGCGAAATAACAAGATACAGTAACCTTGGGGCTTATTTCGGACTTAAACGACTCAAACCAATGATCTAGTCGCTCACGCAAATTAAAAAACTACTACATAAAGAAATTGAAAGAAGTAAGGAAATAAGGAAATTAGAAGTACAATTAGTATCTAATGCAAATAAATACACGTGTCTTAAGAATACATGACACTTTGCCTCATTTATGTATCTGTGTAAGCCAATGGCGCAACATTGTCATTGCTCATTCTCTTTGCATTTTCTATGTATACGAATGTATGATCAGTGCAGCAACCGAAGACGGCTCATCAAAAGAAATTTGAATGTTGAGGATTGAATTATAATATTGCATTTACATCCGTCAATTCGTCTGCTCTTAGTTCTCTATCTTCTAAGAACCTTCTTTCTGGAACTAAAGTTGTTGAAGTTTTAACGCTCCGTCGTATCACAAAGTCTGTCGATAGTAGGAAATAATACATTATAACTTTGGAGTTATTAATTATAATTTATTGATTATTAATGTTTATATTTACTGTTCTAAATAAGTTCTTAAATTGCGACATTAAGTTATATATGCATATGTAAATTGTTATTAGATTATAATAATCTAATAATATTAAAATATACTATAGTAATATATATATATAATAATTAAATATATATTAAATAAATAAAAAATATATATATATATAAACTATACATATATAATATATATATTAAAAATAATATATATATATTAATATAGTATATGATATAATCAAATAAAATAATAACCAAATAAGTGTAACCGGTGAGGGTTAGAGAAATAAAATATTTACATTGATCTTTAAAGGGATGTTCTTTACCGAGTTTATACTCATTATGGGCTTTGTATGCTCTCTCTCTTTTAGAGGAAAAATTGAGATTCTTAGTGAACAAGAGAGTTTGCGATAATGTAAAGGAAAATAACCAATTTTCCGTCGTGGATACTGAATGATGTAAATATATTAATTTATGCTTTACTTTAAATAGTCTAATAAGTGGATACATCCATTTTATTAATTTATTTAAAGAGTTAGTGATTGGATTGTCAAGACTGATGAATGAGTAGGTGGAAAGAATTGTATATAAAACTAGATAAAATTATCGAATATTTTGTGATCTTTTTTGCTTTCCATTCTTGTCAGTCAATCAAGGTGTTTTACAGTTGGTTACTATGCACTTTGATTTGCATCTGTACCTGATTCAATGTATCACATTAATTATTTAGGTTGCATAGATAGTCTTTTCAATCTACGTGGAGGCTGGCCTTATTAATTATTTTATTATAATAGTAATTTGAGTTAAATGTTATTTAAATGCAAGAAAGGTATTGTAATATCAATATGGAATTCTCGTAGGCTTATTTTTATGTGAAGCCAATATTGTTAAGCTTGTAGCTGTATCTAACTATAAGTTGTTGTCTTATTACGATGTACAATATAATCATTATGTAGCATTGCTACAATTATAAAAAGTAGGTCGTCATGTGATTTGCGATTATGCAAATGCTTTTTAGCATGCTATAGGTTTGCTATAATATAGTATACGTAGCAATGTTAGAGGTAACAATTCTTATGTTTGAACAGTGTCAAGTACAGTGTGTAAAGATTCTCACTGGCGCAAATTGTTAATCACGTATACGCGTTTTGTAAATAGTTTCTACGACAGTGCGTCATTATCGGGTTAACGGAATAGGAAAATTACATTAAAAGATCACATTGTATTATTATAGAACAATAAGAGATTTGGTTGCTAATTACTAGTCGGCAACTCTTTGCTTAAACAACAGCTGATCCTTAGACCAGCGTGGACTGGCATTCTTTGTTCACACCGGATAAATCGATGCTTAACAGAGCAGTCAGTAGATACATATTAATATTATCACAGTGTAAAGCTATTTGAACAGCGTCGCTGTGTTACAAGCAGGGAACAACCGTACAAAATATTAACATTTAGATATGATACTATTTAATAATTACATAAAATATAATTATATTAGTACAAAAATTATATGTATTTAATATTTGATATATAATAAACAAAATTGTAATGGCAAATAAATTTAGATGCATAATATATTTATAAAGCTGTCATTATATATAGCATTGAATCTCTCTCTCTTATGTTGTCCTTATACAAGAGACATAATATTTCAATAAAAACTGGGTGGTGATATTATACGTATATATATTAAAAGGTTAGTTAATAGTGTTAAGAATAATGTAGGAAAAATAAATAATAATGATGAATAACAATAACTAAATAATAAAAAAATAAGTAATAAATATATAAATAGATAAGTTATATACTATATAATATATATTATAACTTAGTCATAGTGTAGGCAATGTTGGTTCTATAGTGTGACTGAAAAGGCCAGCTGTAGCATCGTATACTGAATATACTTTCGTTTCGCACATCGCTATTATGTCCATGAGAAGGTATGAAAACCTGTTACGTGTCGATCTTGAGTATATATATTATAAGTAGAATTAGTATAAATATAATAGAATTTGAATATAAACAACTGGTGTCCATGAAACGTTCGATATTATAGTGCGTTGTGGTTTGTCTTGATCATTACGAGCATGCGTTCATAAGAAGCACCGGGGAATTGTGATCTATCGCTCCCATGGACTTATATAAAACCTGAGTTTGGTAAGACCAAGTACCCATCCTCTTCATATTACATTTTTACGTTATCTTTAAGGTATTCTAATCTATCCCAGTGGTTTCGGGTATTTCCAAACATATTTATACTTTTCCGATTTACGTGTCACTAATTCAATTAGCTATCGTCTGTTAAGTCCCTGGGACAAGACGCTAACGGTTTATGCTATTGTAAGATTAGATTCACTCAAACGGAATTCATTTGCTGACTGAGTAGGCCCCCAACGCCATATTGAGAACTGTTTCACATAAGGTAAAGACGCGCTCGGTCCACCCCGGTACTAATCCTTGAAGGGCGTCTTCAGGGAGATAAGCTTCGGTAGTGTGTTTGGTTTGTTAGAGTTTAATATTTTCATTCTAGATAGTGTAATCCATGGGCAATAGCTCACTTGACGGAAGGCCTGGATACTGTTATAATATAGGTTTGAGAAATAAGGTGTTAGTTGTTTGGATTGTCACGGGGGCCTGGCCAAAGGATTTGTTCACCAGTTTGAAGAGTAAGTTATGACATATAAATTTAATTCTTTTTAACATCAGTTAAATCAATTTGTAAGTTACTGGGAATGCCTGTCCGGAATCTTATTTAATAAATGAGTATAAGTCCTACACCCTGTTCACGAATACCCATTTCTACACCTATTGGCGTGGTGATTTACTTGTTTGCGGGAAGAGTATATCTCGTACTCGTATACCCACTTCTTCAGTTATTCACTTCGTACGCTAGAGTATAGTCTTGTAGTAAAGTTCTCTCCAATTTGACTTAGAACCTCCATATCTAAACTTCGGCGTCATGCCAGTAGTCGTTGTTAACAAAAACCCGTGTTACTGACCAGACTAATGATTCAAAGGATATTGATAGAATTAATAGATACTTCACCATTGTTGTTATGCGATATTAAGAGCTTCAAATATCTGGTATGTGTTCCTCTATTTAAACTGTCAAATATAGTCGTTCCCTGGCACTCCTTTGCTCCCTTGCTTGAAGTTACCAGTAAATAATTTAATAATTTATTCTGTAGAGCAGTCCAGTTGGATGGTTGTTAGTATAATACAAAATAACTGTTATAATTCCTGTGATTGCAATGATATTTATTTCGTATGGAAAAATAGTGAAGGTTGCGACTGGTTTGTATTATATTTCAGGAATTACATTTTTTATATATTAATTATATTAATTAGCTACATATAAATGATATATATTTCTATATATAATTAAAAATAAAGTTTTTTTCATATAATATTTTATTAATTATTTTAGATGAGGCCGTTATTAAAGTTTGGCAAAAATAGATTTGCGGACACGCAATAGTAGGCATTATTTCTCGAATGTCTACTAACTATCATACGCTTGGCTTGTTTTGAGGTGTGTCGTACTAGGTGTTGTATTAATGAGCACAAGAGTAACCCCGAACAAATTTTGCTCACCATTTTATTGCATTGTTATTTAGAATAGTATATATATATATATATATATATACTATATATATATATATATATATATTATAGTATATATAATAATATAGGAAAATTAATATGCTATTATATACAAGTAGTAAAACTACTATAATACTATATATAATTAGATACTATAATATATATAAAGTATAACATTTAGTTAAGTTTCCTGGTGTAAGAAATTTTGTTTATCCATTGATGTTTCAAGTTAGAAACACAAACCTGTTTTAGAAATTTTGGAGAAGACAGTAACGGTGAATTGATACTCGTGTGCAATAGCGTTGAAAGGACTCTGTTAATGAGCGGACAAATATTTCTGAATTTCGTTTTGGATTTAACAACAATATAACAATGGCGCAAATACTATTCTAATGACGAGTTGTATGGAGAAGTGTAACATCCATCGGTCTTTTCACTAAGGACAAGCGCTTGCTGCACTAAGAAATTAAGATGGTCTCAAGAAGACGCGCGCGCACTCAACGGAAATGTGATGATTTGGAAGAAAAAGAAAGTAGCCGCTGCATTTGAGAGGAGAAAAATTAGCGTTTGACAGTCTGGAGAAAAGAGAAGACAGCTAAGCTTGAAGCTGAAAGAGAAGAAGTAAGCTTTGAAGCTGAAGAACCATCGAACCATAATCGCAGCAGGAAAGCGCAAAAAAGTAAAGTTGGAGGCAGAGAAAGGAACATTAAATTGAAGCGGAAGACAAGGAATGCTTCAGACATTCGAGCTGATAGCTGAAGGAAAAAACAGCATCAACATTGAACGCAGTGTGATAGCATCACAGATATGCTCAGAGCAAGCGCATAATGCTTCCCATGCTCTATAAAGTATACGTAAGTTGAAGATTCCTTTCTTCGGACGAGAAGAAAACCGATATTGAAAAAATATCATGTTAAATGTTTTATTGAGAAGAATGTAATGCGAACGATATCCCTATGGAAAAGCGAGCAACAATTTTAGGAGGTTTCTCTCCTGACTCATAAGTTGCTCTTATTAAATATGACGATTGAAGAATTAAAGACGCTATGAAAGTCTAAAAAAAGTTGCTTTATTGGGAGAGCATGGGGCTCAACGAGGAATAGTGCAAGGATACTGTACCAAAGGTGATAAAACTATAACTTTCTACGGAAAAAGAATGATAATCCTAGAGTTGATATTACAGAGAATTATTAGAAGCTACTATAAAAAGGTAGCGGTTAACAGCAGCGAAATGTCAAAACTGACACCTGAATGAGTATTAATATACAGGAAATTCACTTCGCGACGCCACCACAACGTATTCTGATTTACACGGTATACCACAAGGAACTCGAGCAAACCCCATCACTATAAAGGGTAGTCCCGAAAAAAGAAGAGCACACAGAAGATCATAATAAACTTGTTATAGCTACGAAGAGGTACATGGAAGCGGCATCCGTCTTGAGGTTACAGTAAACAGTACACACACGAAATCACATCCGTTGAGAAAAGCACACATGAATAATAATTAATTATAGATCATAAGGATTGATAAAATCAAAAAGATTAGCTTCGGAATCGATAAAAAAAAGTGCATCAACATGCACCAAGCGAATAGCGATAACTAACTAAATGAATACAGGAATCTGAAGGTGAAAGTGGCGACAAGACAAGAACTGCTGTAAGCGCAAGTAAGCGTGAGCCAAGGAAGCGCCCACGGCGTTTAACGTGTCAAAGAGAGGCTCTCTCAAGCATTGTCCGCAGCCCTTCCATATATTTATTACAACAGATAAGTAGTAGGTGGAGGACAAGAATAATTTCACGGGAGACAAAAAAGAAGAAACACAAGGCACAGGGAGACGTCCCGGAGTCTCTGATAAACGGCAAGTGAAGCCCTAGAACTAACTCAGTGAAGAAAGCGAACGTCCTGGATTGGTTAGTGAGCGTGAAAAATGACGAGTAAAATCAGTCCTCAGCCTACCTTGGTAACAGGCTAGTGGACGGTACGATGGCCTTCTAAGCGTCAAATACCCGCCTAGACCACCGGGTGTAATGTAGTGGTGGTGCGGGAGAAGTTTGTGCCGAAGAAGTCGTATATGTCGTGGAACAACATGGAAAATACGTTTGTTGGACGGTAACAATGATTCGAAGCATCACGCTTGCAAGAAACTCAGGGAATAACGTGTAGAGGATGTGGATACCCCTAATATTAATTGTAGGGGAGAACAGCCGCAGAGGCAGATATTGCCTAGGTATGTGACATCAGCACTGGTTTACTACACGGGAATGTATACTATAGTGGGAGCAATTGCCCATAAAGTCAGCCACGATGATTTCGAATCGCTCTGGGAGTCGACCGTGTGTCGCGCGTGCTCGTCCTCAACGTAAGTAGACGAGGTTCGCGATAACATAACATTAGTAGTTATGCTCAGACCAGGTCCCAAATCGGATGAAGAGCTGATAGATAGGTACAAAGAGGAACCATAACACAACCAATCATGAAATTTTGTAAAAAAATAGGCTGGAGATGCAGGTAAGTCTTACAGAGGGAAAATCCGTCAGTCCTGATACAATCGTTTTGACATCTGTACATTAAAGGCTATCTCGACAACCATGAGGAACATCACTTAAGATGTGAGTGACTAGGAACCAAAAAATGTTCACTGACAATATGAGAAACCACGCGCGTTCAGGATAAAAGACCTGTAGTTAAACCCCTAAAAGACTACTGAGTTTACAATGGATGTTGGAAGGGAGTGACATCGAGCGCTCAGGGTAAAGTTCAGGAAGACATCGTATGTTCTAGAAGGCACGAAGTGGAGTCTGATGTAACGGTCGTGCTTGTTTATGAAGATGACACGAATGGTATCGGATAAAGAAGGTGACAATAGCAGTACACACGCAAAGTTCTGAGAGAGAAGAGGTTGTGATGTAGCTGGTGCGGTAGAAGGGATAATAACCACAAACAAGACTCCGTGGTGATGATACAGTATCAAATAATGATATTGTAACGAGCGGCAAAGACTTTAAAAGTAAACAGAAAAGCTGCGATGTCTCAACAGCGGGTAGATGAAGTTGCTGATGGTCATGTAGGATTTCGCGACCATATGCCGAACGAGGAGAGTGTGAAGAGTCAATCACTCAGTATAATTACTGGGCAGTCGAATTCATTGCGTTCACGATCATAAGAGTTTTGCAAAACAAAGGGGGTAAGAGCAAGGCTCGATATCTGTTAACTGTCATGTTGTGAGGGAAAGCATTGTCATGATACTTCCGATAAAAGAAGTTGCGAAAGATAGAGACGACGAGACTGCCCACGAAAAGATCGTACACGTCCGGCGGTCAATGGTGCTTAAACGCACAATGCAAGGTTTGAAAACAAGGTAGTTAGAGAAGACATCACAAGGCAAGACAATGGAAAAAGGTATTGCATAATAAAAAAAGAAGATTATGGGCAGAGAAGATAAAGAGAGGAAGAAACTGACCGTCGAGTGAAAGGAAGAACAGAATGATCAGCGAGGGTGAGACAGATGCCCGACAGTGATCCCAGCCGGTCGTGGAAATGAGATGAATGATTCTGCTTAGACTCATCACATGAAGGTAGTCACCGCATGTAGTGTGGTATGAAACTATTGGTTTTTGACAGGAAGATGAGAGAAAGGTGGACCAGAAAGGATGAGAGAGTGTCAAAGAGACACAAGAAACACGAAGTGGAAAGACGTGACTGTGATACTATGGGGAAGAAGTTAGAGAGAGAAACAGGACGATAAACAAAGAAAAGAAAGAGGGTGTTAGGTAGCGGAGGAACAAGGGTTGAGAAAGGGTGTACATACTAGAGTCTGATATGTCTAAGGAAAAGGCCAACAAAGATCGGCTCCACAACAACAAAAAATAAAGAGCGATAGAAAAACGAACCCGAGCTAGACTATTTTGATAAAAATAAGATTTGGATAATATTGTGTAACCCGGCAGCGACGTTTAGGGCAGCGCCCGACACTACTATGTGGACTATGATAGACTCAAAAAGGAAAATCTTAAGGTTGCACCCTAATCCCGTAAGTGGGTAGAGTCACGTCGTCATTTGATCATTATAAGCACGATTCATTTATTGTTCCCCACAATAAAAACAAATGCTGCTTATAGTACACCGGACCAATTAATCACATCTGCGTCCATTATTCAGAAGTCGCTACCGAGAAGCGGCACTGAATAAATGAGACCAATGTCTTTATGAATCACGTGTACATACAAGCAAAATGTACCCATTTCCTTCAAAGGTGGGCCAGATGATAAGACTATATTTGAACATGATATACATACTTTGCGAACTACTTTATGATGATGTAAGGCAAATATGGGCCAACAATTGTACATATGCTATATTCTCTTTTCATTTATCTATGTTACGATGTAAGATCTGCAGCAGTTCATCAAAAGACATTTGTAAACATATATTTGCATTCCATGAGCAGTATGACGACCGCACTGAGACACTTGGTTTTCAAAGACTATACTTTTGAGAACTAGTATTGAGTTGGCCTCGCTACGTTCACAAGTCTGTCGATAATAATACTATACTCGCAGATTATATATTGATTATATATTATTATTATATTATTAATTTTATAATATATATTTATTTTTTACTGTTATAAGTTAACCTGCGCTAATTATTCTCATTTATATGTTATGATATTGTTTCCAAAATATATATCTAGGTTATATATATATATATATAAATATATATATTATATATATATACTATATATATCTACTATACTATATATATATATATATTATAGTATAGTTATACTAGATACTAATATAATCTACATGTGATAATGGAATACATATTATAATATGAATATAGATGTGAGCGCCACAACCATGTATAAACTGTTAATTTGCTTATCTTTTGATTTTAGAGAAAATTGAGATTTTCTTGTGAACAAAGTTCTCGATGTAAAGAAAACCAAATTTTCGGTGTGCTGAATGATGTAATAGGTATATTTAGCTTACTAAAATAATAATAAGTGGATAACATCATTTTATTAAATATTTTAAGAGTTGTGATTGTGAATTGGTCAGAATTTATTTTTCGCTGTTTAGACGATTTGAATAAATTAGATAAATTGAATGATATTTTGATTCATTTTGCTTATCTTTGTCCCGTCAATTCAAGGGCGGTTATACATTGGTTACTGCACTTGTTCCTCTGTGGATGATCGATTGTTATAGTTATTCTTAGATGATGCCATTAGTCTTGTAAATCAGTGGATTGGTGCCTTATTTTATAATATGTATTATCTATAAGAGTAATGTGTTTAACAATTGTGCTTTTTAAATCAATTAGTATCTTAATGTTCAATGTAGGAAATACGTGGCTTATTTTTTTGTAAAGCAATCATTGTTTTAAGCTAGTGTGCTAATATAATCTGCTGCTTCTCATCCGTTAATGTAATCATATCTTTCATTGCCATTATTAAAGAGTTGTCCTCTGTGATTGGCGAATTTTGCAAATGACGCAATTTTGTACTAGCAAGGCTACTTTTCATGTGTTCTGCTATGATTTACAGCTAGGTGAAAGAAGAATGGTAGATGAATTTAAGTGATGTGGTATTTTTTTTTTTGTTAAGCATGGTAAAGACTTCTTGTTGACCAACAACATATTATGTGCTGAGTTTTAACGAATTAAATTACATTATTGTATATACATACAATAATTACTTAAGTCACAATGTATTTTATTTGATTAAATTAAAGACTTTGTTTACGAATTACCAAGTCAAGGCGAATGACTCTTGTTGCTTTAAGACACATCAGCTACGAATCTGATACTGACCAGACATGTAGACTGCATTTCATTTGAGATTCAACACATAACTCGATGCGCCTTTAAAAAGTAAATGTCACCCAATATACATTTAAACAAGCAAATTAATTTATAGTCACTCTCTCGCAAGAAAGTGCAGATCTGAAAATCCATGATATTTTTTTGATTGATATCGTTATAGTTTTGTTTACTTCATGTAGTATATTATATGGCGACACGAATATTTGGTATTATGTATGTCTTTGGCCAATCCCCAGCTCTAAGAGTAATATGAACAGAGTCATGGACAAGAATCTTATATTGACATATAATATGGAATTTTAGACAGTTTTATGTTTGATATTCTAGATATTTTATTATATCTTGGCTTAGAACGAACATTAATATTAATCAAGCTATTGTACTTATATATAGTAAAACAATATGTAGCTAAGTATAGATAAGACCATATAGTGATCAACTATCATAAATATAAGTATACTATATATATATATATTATAACTATATATATCCTATATATATATACTGCCCTATCTGCCAAAAACTAAAATACTTGGTGATATTCACATTTTTATCAGTATATATATAGCAAATCTTTCTAAAATTAATGTATAAAGAACATTAAGATCATGAAATAATTCATCCAACGAAATCACTCGAATGGAACTTTTTGTTGTGGATAATGAATGCACAGTATCGATACGATAAAAGAAAACAGGTCAACTGTATTTGTGGGCGCTTCGTATTTCTTTTTAAGACAAGCGTTTCTTTTTAATTTCAAGTAGGCTGAGGTCCCACAACTGCCGTATTGGTATTATTTTGCGTATTCATAAAGCTTTCAAATTTATATGATGCCAACTCCTCGAAAACCTTGATCCCGCTACTAATTAATAATTATATGTTTACTTATTATAGAGATGATATATTTGATTTGATTTAGGTCTTTGTATATTTTTCCAAAGTCATGATATATCCTTTCACATTATTGTATATATCAATCGTCGCTGGAAAACACTTTTGTTGTTTCTTCTTATCTCTTATATATATGAGCTAATTGAAGACTAATTCGGAATGAACAATAGGAACTTGAACGTCATAGATGAATATTACTAGATACATACCTTCACAACAGAAAGGGAGATAAAGAGATTATGTACAAAATAATAATTAAAATACTGAAATAAAAAATTTCGTTAAAATGCTTATTAATAGTGATGACAACAAATGGTTATAGAAAAAGAAATATATACAAATATTCACAAAAGAACAAGCAATATAATGATATCAAAGGATACCCTAAGGTACATGAAAAGAAGATATATTTATAATAATAAGTTGCTCAGAAAGGAAACTCAGCATTACACTGACATTGCTGCAGGATACAGTTGAGAAAAAATAAGAAATTCGAGAACCAGAAAGGTAAAACCCACGGCATAGTAAAATAACTTACCAAACTAAGATAAAGGATAGTAAGGAATTGAATAAATATGAAATTTATTTTTAAAGTTATTTAAAAGCTTACTATGAACTTAAAAAAAAAGATGAAATATAGTGTTTTGTGTCCACTACCCCCTTCTCGGGTATCATTATAAAACCAAATAATTATTAACAAATTATATACATATATACAAGCAGTCAAGCACCCTATTGCAGTTCACGCTTTTGCCCTTCTACCAACATATCTTATATATATATAATAAAGCACCAACAAACCTCAAAACATAATTCCATTTTCAAAACAATTAATTATTGAATATCCCTAATAATATCTACTCAAGTTTTGATTTCCTTCACACCCATTTTAAAAGTCTTCTCACTCGAAGCAAGTTAAGCATTTTGTCTAAAGCACTATTTAATATGATATTTACCTCGCTTAGACGAACAACTGATCATAATAAGGGAATAAAAGATGTGAATTGTAAATATTTATTCAAGCTAGATTATTGCTCAGTAATTTGTTAAAGATCTAATGTAAGGTTGTATTATTCTATATTACTCTTCAAATGGTACTCTTAACTAATCATCACTATATTTAGGTAAGTTTGCATAAGTATATGGGTAAAATATGAAATAGCTTGGTAGCTATAGAACATACCTTTATATTTATTATAAATGTATTTTAATATTAGTTTTGATTTTCTATCTTTAAAGTTAAGTTTAATTTTTCAAAGAAATTTGCGAAAAAATAAATTTTTGAAGAAGAAATCAGTGAATGAACTGTAACTGAATCAGAAAAACAAACGTTCAGACTTTGAAAGGGGGGTTGATTTTGCCATCAGGAAAATTTGGTCGTTTTCAGAGTACATCTATTTGACTAGATTTAATGAGCAACCTGACATGTAAATTTCTTTTAGTGTCCTAGGAGTTTTGCTAAAGTAAAATTAATTATGCATTTTCAAATAAGCGAAAGTAATAATAAACCAATTTTAATGACATTAAAGAATAAATAAATACTTAGAACTTAATTTAGTAGATTATGGAAATAATGAAAAAAAATCAATATGCTTTAGAATTCAACATTTTGCTTAATTAGATGATCAATAATATGTAAGAGCGAACATATATTAAAATATTCGATCATTAATCAAAAGAGAATGAAATAACTCAAAATTAGCGAGTAAGTAATATTAAAATGGAAAACCAAAAAATATGGCCTAAATGCTTTTCTCACACCGTCGAAGTACCTTCACAATATTTTAAATTTACTCCTAATTGATGAAGGTAAAGACCAACCACAAAGTAACTATTTTAAATAAATACTTTCTATATAACCCAAACATTTATTAATCAGAACATTTATGCCAGACTTGTGTATAGTTTCTTCGTCTTCGATATTAGAATTACATTACTTTTCAAAAGGTATTCATCAATAAAAAGGATCTTGAAAAATTAGTGAAATTTCATCGTGAGTGAAATATTGACTTAATCAATATTGAATTATTGTTGAAACTAATTAAGTTTTGAATAATATATATATATATATATATATATATATATATATATATATATATATATATATATTAATTATATATATATATATATATATATATATATATATATATATATATATATATATATATATATATATATATATATATATATATATATATATATATATATATATATATATATATATATATATATATAAATATAAAATATTTTTATTATATATATATATATATATATATATATATATATATATATATATATATATATATATATATATATATGTATTATTGCTGGTTACATTACATAGCATATAGTTATATATGAGCATACATGTATTAGTTGCTACACATATTATAAATATATATTATATATATATATATTACATATATATATATTATTATTTCATTTCTTGCCTAGGAATATATATAAATATATTGAAAGATATTTTTATATTATTATTATATATATATATATATATTATATTATTATTATATATTATTATTATATATATTATATAGATATACTTAAGTATTATATATATATATATTATTATTATATTATTATATATATATCTATATATATATATATATATATATATATGGTATGTATATAGATTACATATATAGATATATATATATATATTATTGTGTGTTGGTATACGCTTATACTTATTATATATACATATATATTATTATTATTATATATATATATATTTATATATACGGTATATATATATATATATATATATATATTATATTAAGTTATTTATATATATATATATTATATTATTATTATATATATATATAATATATGGTTATTGTTGTTATATGTATACAGAAGTATAGGAGGAAAGGACCAACTCTGAGTGAGCAGATGCACAACAATGTAAAAATCATATAATTTATCCGGATTTTATTTGATCACTTTATAGACACGACAAATGTACTTCATACATTAAACGTTTGAAAAAGTGAAATATATATATATATAAGTTATATATATATATTAAGTATATATATATATATTATATATATATTATTATATATATATATATATATATATATATATATATATATAGTTTATATATATAAAAATAAGATAAGCATATATATATATATAATATATATATATATATATATATATATATATATATATATATATATATTATATCTACTATCTGATTAACATCAAATTTCTCAGGGGCTTCCTAAAAGAAAATTCCCCAAGAAATCTCCAAAAAAAAAAAAAATTTAAATTTGCCTCCAAGAACAGTCCCAAACTACTGGGGATGTACAAAGAGTTATAGCAAATGCGTATCTTTCCTTACTACAAATATCCTGTAATTTCATGCGGATCGATAAACAATAATCCTTCAATTTGAAAACCCAAAATAGTAGGTTTGGAAAATCGACCATTGCTCAGATATGAGGTCAAATATCAAAATCCGCTCCAACATTTTAGATAATAATTCTAATCTTTAGTAGTTCTGTTTGTAACACTGGAAAAATTGTCGGAGTTTCGACAAATGTCAGAAACACAGATTTTCAAAAATTTAAAATACCAAAACAATCACTACAGACACGCTTCAATTATTGTTTCGGGCTGAGCCCAATTGGCCCCCCCCCCCACCTAAAAATGGACATAAAATTCGGAATTTTCAGCCGATTTTGACCAAATAAACACCAAACTGTAGCTTTTTCTAACGTCTAAAACGTCTTTCGGCTGTTTTTCTGTGTCTGTAGTCATTGTTTTGGTATTTAAAATTTAAAATCTTTGTTTTTGACATTTGTCGAAACTCCTACAATTTTTTTCGAAATAACTTCAAACTTGAAATATACAAAGATTATATTTATATCTAAAGAGTGTTGGAGCGAAATTTTGTTTTTGATATTTGACTCCAAATCTGAGCATTTTTCGATTTACAAAACATGCTATTTTTAGGTTTTCAAATTGAAAAATTGGGATTTTTTTTTTTCTGTTTATCCTGATCTGCATAAAATTTTCAGGACATTTGTAGTCTGGAGGAGATGCACATTTTTTATTTAGATAGCTTCTTTGTATATGCAGTAATTTTGGATTGATTTGAAAAAAAAAATTTTTGAAAATCATTAAAAATTTTTCGGTGAGCGTTAAGTAAAGTATCTACATATCGAAAGATGTATCTCTCGCCCGACTATACAATCCCTGAAAATTTGATGTTGATCAGAAAAGTAAAAAAAATAATATATCAATATTTCACTCTTTTTCAAACGTTTAATGTATGAAATTTTGTTTGTCATTACGCTTATAAAATGAAAACAAATGAAAATCGGATAAGAACATATGAATTTTTACATTATTATCCTGTGTACAATCCGCTCCTGAAGTTTGGTCCGTTCCTGGATCAATTCCGTATGGTTGGCTATATATATATATACAGCAGCTTTGGCGGCCGCAGCAGTAGTATAGCATAGTTATGGTATATATATATATATGTATATATATATATATATATAAAGAAGATATATATATATATATATTATATATATATATATATATATATATATTTATTTATTTATTTATTTATTTATTTAGATATATATATAGCATATATATATATCTATGTTATATTATATATATATATTATATATTATATATATATTATTATATATATATATTATTATACATATACATATGGTTATTGTTGGTTACTTCATATTATTGCCATATTATTATTATTGGTTATTATTGAGTTACATATAATGAAGAAAGAAAGAAGAAAGGTTGGTTGGTTATTGTTGTTGATATATACATATATATATTATGAGCAAAGATATAAATATATTACATATTATTATATATTGGTTATTATATATATATATTATATTATTATTATTATTATTATATTATTATTATTATTATGGTGATATTATTATAATATATTATATATCTAAGGCTATTATTATTATTATTGTTGGTTAGCTATTATTGTTATTGGCTACAGCGTAAACATATTGCTATTGGTTATTATTGTTATTAGTTGGTTGCTGGTTGGTTGTTATATGAAGAAGTTATTATTGGTTGGTTATTGTTGTTATATTATTGTTGGCATTATTATATGTTATTATTACTACGCTGGCTATTGCTATTACTATTATATTATATTATATTATATTGGTTATATACATATAAATATATTACATTGGCTATTATATATATATATATATGCTGGTTGGTTATTACTATTATTGGTTATGGTTATTGGTATTTCCATATTACATATCATATATTACAATTATTTGGAGCTATGGGTTAAAGAAGATATTGTTGTTGTTGCTACTATTGTTATATATTATGATATTGGCTGCTGGCTGGTTATTGGGTTATTATATACATATTACTACAGCATACATATGCAGCAGCAGTTGGCTGGTTGCTGTTATGTTACATATATTGGTTGGTTGCCATACAAGTTAAGGCTGGCTGCATATATTATTTACAGCAGTTATTGGTTATTACATGCTACTATATGGCTATTATTGTTGGGCTATTGGCTATTACAGCAGTTACATATGATGTTATACAGCATAGATATTACATATATTACATATATATTAAAAGTATTATTGTTGCTACATATAAATTATATATGATACATGCACATTACATTATATTATTATTATTATCTTATATATATATATATTAATAAATATATATATATATATATAGTTATGTATATTTCTTGGCTATTACATATATATATATATAGTTACATATATATATATATATATATATATATATATATATATATATCTGTGGCGAGGCGTGACATTTTCCAGCAGTCATCGCTACAGTTCCCGGTTCTCTATTTTGACATTATTTATATATATATATATAGTATAGTATAAGAAGATATATATATATATATATATATATATATATATATATATATATATATATATATATATATATATATATATATATATATATTTATACAATTATAATTGCAACCTCATGTGGCAAACCATTCCAAAAGTTATAACCCTATTGCTGAAAGAATGCTTTCTAAATCAAGATGGCATGCTTTTCTTCTTAATTTTCTTGTTATGCCCCTGGTCTCCCGTCCGTGTGCTCTACTCTGAAGAATTTATTGGTCTCCGTATTATCAATTGATGTAAAAATTTTG
>JABUQX010126356.1:0-17500 GCA_015478945.1 Trachelipus rathkii | reverse complement strand
ATTTTTATACCACTAAAAATTCAAAATAAGTTTATTTCCGGAACCACTTTTTAGGTCCCAAAAATACTCCTTAAAATAATTACCATAAAAAAAACTGAGCTATGTAAATACCATTTACATTTGTACATTATCTATAGTGTGAGATGGTACTCCTCTTACGTGACTAATTTGTCACATTGAATCATAACATACGTCCATTTCCATTATATTATTGCCATACATACACATTTACCCATCTTTTCCATGCTCATCTCTCGTGCATAACATAACCATATTTGCATACCATTACATTCCATGCCCAATCACTTGCTGCGATGCGCTCGCATTTGTATCAATAATTTAAAATAGAACCACATATTGGCTTGTGCTGTCTAGATTGAGTGTTAAATATGTTAATCCCTTAGGAGGTACTATTTGTAATGGAATTTATATGCATGGTTCTTGATCTCTTTGTTATCATCTAGCATCTCTAGTGATGTCTAGTGAAACCTCTTAGGTATTATTCTTTCAAATCCTACAGATATTAGACTGATCTATATATATATTATATATAAATTATTATATTATATGTATATATATTGATTATATAATGGAAAATAACCCAAAAATATATAATTATATTATAATTATATTATATATTTATATATTATATATTTATATCTATATAATTTAATCTATTTATATATATATATTACTATATATTTATATTAAGCTCTCTATAATGTGATTATACCTCAGATCTTCCTATGAACACCTATAATTTATAAGTAATATAAAGTGTCCTTAACACATTTTTAAATATTAATGTTATTCAAGGTGGCGCTAATATACTCGATAATGCTGTCTCGAGGATCATATGAACGCCTTTCTATATGATATACATGTTTGAATAGCCTCTCTGAAATTAACTCATTTACGTCCTGTAACAGTGCTTTAAATATATAACTACACTACATAAGTCCAACTCATTATCACGCTACAGAGAGGCTACAAATATTTATATATTTATTAATATAATATTAAACATAAATTACTAGGAGGGAGGTGGAGAATATATTATTATATAGGGTAATAGATATGTCGACCATAAAGTAATATTTGGTGTACAGTAAATCACAGATATAATTATGTCAATTATAATTATTATAGGTACTCGAAGGAAACAACTATTTTACACTCATAATCCTCCCTAGCCAATTACTTTATAATATATTTTATATTATTTATTATATTGATCGGATTTAAAGCTATTAAATTATCCACAAATTGCAATATACATTTTAAAAATTGTTTTTTAACACTGTCAAGATTAAAGTAATACCTAACACGCTTTACTTTTATCTGGCCCAACACGTGTATAATCTGACACCATAATCTGGACCAACTTTTTTTGGTTGCCACGATTTTGATGAAAAATTGTCGTTTTAATTTATTATTATTTTTCATATAGAAAATCGTATTATTTTAAAATGATACTTTATTCATTTATTATTCCCTTCTAATACTGTGATTTTATTTTTGAAATATATATTGCGTGACAGGGATGTCTCCCATAAAGAGAAGTCGATTTCTATTTTATATATAAAAACAGGGTGTTCCACAAAGTTAATACTTGAAGTTTTAATTCATAACCTTCATATGCTCAGAAGTCAAAATTGTCAAACCCTGGCAATCCTATACATATACATTTTATTCATTTTATATAATTATATATTATATAAAAGTATTATAAATAATATAAATATATTATATGAAAAATAAAAATAAATTATAATAAATATTTATAATATACATTTATAAAAAAATAAAAAAAATAATAAATATAAAACACTTATTTATTGTAATAAAAATTAAAGATTATAGTGGTGCCCACCAGTAAATCAATAACAAATAAGATTAACTAATAACTGCAAAACAATTAAAATCACTCTTGTTTATTCTCTCATAAATTTTACCTGTTCTAGGGGCGATATTATATATATATATAAATATGTATAATTATATATAATATGAGTATGATTGATTTTATATTGATATTTTTGAATAAGCTTGTAATTATAAATATAATTGTATAAACAAATATAGTCAAGTCTATTTATGAGTGGTGTGTTGAAATTAACTGAGATATAGAGAGTAATGTTTATGGTTGTGATTGAGAACAGTCCTCGGTACAGTCCTCGGTGTGAAAAAGTTATGTTAGATGGGGTGAGATGCAGAACAAGATTTCTGGAGTTTAAAGAATATAGAATATATGTTGGATTGAAATAATAAATGCGAACGAATGATAAGTCTAGAATGAGAGTTATGTACCCTAGGAAAGATTAGTGAATGGCTAAGGTAAATGCGTGTTGAATGTGCATTATAATCCATGTGGTATATAAAAAGAATAATCTAAGATCATTTTGAGCATCATCATAATAGTTTCCTTATCGATTGATAGGCTTATGATTTTTACCTGCGTATGATTTAAATTTTTATTGAATTGTTATAGATTATTGTTGCTATAGTCATGGATTAAGAGATTATTAGATCTAACAGTTCCAATTGTTTTCAGATGAACATCTTATGGGGTGTTAGGGTGAAAATAAATTAGAGTGTGAATAAAATAATTATAGAGTTTCTATGAACGTTAATCTAGAGAGTTATATAGTGGTGTTTATAAAAAATGGTAATATTGAGAGATAAAATAAAGGTGGTCCTGAGAGAAACTAGGTCTTAAGTCATGTGAAAAAAGAAAGAGTGAAGACCCAAGTTGTTGGTTTAAGCATTGTGCGAGGTCGAGCTGACTGAAGTAATAGAGTACTGTTGAGCAGTCTGAGAATTCTGTCTTTGACTGGACACAAGAGACCTGCTAATGAAGAAGTGGATTCCCAGGCCACTGAGAAAAAACGGAATTGTGATTGAAGAGAGAAAACTGATGGAGCCCCAAGCAGAGATAAGAGATCTCCAAATGAATGGGCGAGGTTTTGTGACGTGTGGGTTGTGGACCCACCTGGGCCAGGGTGAACCTTACACTTTACATATCCTATGAGGGCCTCGCGGTCCGGGTAAAGCTCTAGGATGGGGATTTTCTTGGACTTGCGAACTTCACTAAATAGTATAAAGCGTTAAGGGCTTTTTCTTTTTGCCATGTTCTTCTACTATTTTTTCTATGTCACCTCAAACCCCTTTAACCGTGGGAAAAAAAGAGATGATTGTAGTTGAGTGGAAATCAAAATCTTAAAGGAAAAACAGATAGTGTGCAAGATATTGCATTTGATCACTCGGGAAAAATTCTCGGTTTGTAATTATAATTTTGTATGATATTATTTATTTCTGCTTTTTCTTATTTTAATTTTATGTACGAATAGGGGTTATATTATTTATAGATTAGCATTATAATATAATTATGAATTAAGTAAGAAATGACTCTATTTAATGGTCAAGTGACGTTAAGTGATATAATTATATATATAGGTCTCCCGTTAGGTGGCACTAGAATTCACTTGGTGCAGGATTTATAATATATAGTATAAGATAATAATATATTTAATATATATATAGGTTTATAGATTATGTAGTACGCTTTTATACTGAATTGTAAAATATTATAATTATAAGAGATTATATATAATACAATGAATATTATATATATAATTATATTAATGAAAATAATGTGTAAGCGGTTATTTTATATATATATACTATAGCTAACAAAAATCCAGAAAATCAGTATTTTAAAATAATTATGAAATCTAAAGTAAACTATTTATTTTGTATAGGTTAGTTTACATTTATAATTTAAAAAATAAAAACTTAATATTAAATTCAACATTCCAATGAATAATCTCACGAAATCAGTACTCCTCAAATAACTGTCTGTTTGTTAATACGATGATTACTTTTTTTTAAAGCGTTTTTCTTTAATATAAAATCTACGTCCCTTACTCATTAATCATATTTCTCGACTTAATTTTATTGTATATTAAATGGCTTAAAAAACACTTAAAAAGATCTATATAAAATTAATTATTCAATAATCAGACAATTCAGCACATTTTATACAAATTTCAAACAAACGGCAACAAGCTAACATTTTACCTAGTAAATATTAATACGAAGAGAACAAATAGGTTTCATTTAATTATCCGATTATTTTATCGGGATTGTCATGAGAATGGACAGGAAAATTTAGCCCCCCCTTTATAAGGTTGACTAAATAAAATAATAATACTCTATCGCCCGCGTTTTTGTATATTATTTATTCTAAATCAATAAGTACATTTCATCAAAACTGATTCAAATATATTTATAGGATTTTAATTGGTTGTTTTTCTTAATTTCTATATGTTAACATTGCCTAGATATGTAGAAATAATGTCTTCTTATAATAAGTGTTAAATTTTCAATATTTAATTTGTAATTTTTACAATATGTAAAATAAAGCCCGAAGTAAATGAAAAAAATATGCTATTAGAACCTACCACTAAATAAGTACTAGCTGTAATAAATAATAGGTATGGCATGTGAAAATTTGAATGTTTTATGGAATAGTAAATGTAGAGTATAATTTAGTGAAATATAATAAGATGGATGAGGTGGTAACACCTATATAACCTAATTCATATTAATGCGGTTATAATATAATTTGATATTTTAATGAAGTTTGTGTTGAATAGCGTAAATATACATGATAATACGAAGAGTAGCTTTATAGATATAATATAGAAGGTAAATTATGTATTATGGTTATATAATATGGAATATATAGATGGGGTAGTAAGGGTGGTTATATGGGATTATTTTATATAACTTTTGTAAATTATTATATATTATATTAATTTTATAATAATGATATATACTTATATAGTATAGAAGGAAGAACTTAAGTAGTTATTATATATATATATATATTGAAAATTGGTTGTGTAAATAGTATCAAATTTTCAACCTTGATTAATGAAATCAATGTTATTATAATAAAATTAGAAACTATTGTTGTCTCATGTTGCCGTCATCATTCCAGCATTTATTACATATATTGTTATTCAAAGGAGTGATTTTACCATTTGACTTGTGCCTTTATATTAATTTACGTGATTTGATTGAGTTGTTAATAATTTAAGAATTAAAACCATAAATAACGTAGAAATATCTGTGTATTTAATTAATGTAAAGTTATATCAATTTGCAGCTTACACTCAGCAATTAGAAGAAGTAGTGTTAGAAAACGCGCTCATAAACAACAAATTGAAAGAATGAAACGGTAAAAATATGACAATTATTTCTAAGATAATTTATTCACTTTTTTTGATATGAGTTGAATCGCTAACATAAGTTAAATTCTATAATTAATTGGTTTTTATGAATGGAGAATGTATTTAAATTTATGGCATTACACGTAAGAGAGCGTCGCGACTGAAATATGAAATATAAATTGAGTAAAATTAAGGGTGAAATATGGGTAAAGACCGAGGAATTCTATTATAAAGGCGTGACTCAATACACTTTTCTATCTTTTCTTCTTCTTCTTCTTCTTCTTTCTTCTTCTTCTTCTTCTTCTTTTCTTCTTCTTCTTCTCCTCTCTTCTTCTTCTTCTTGTGTTCTTGTTTTTACCATTTTTCTTCTTTGTCTTTCTTCTATTTTTTCTTTTATATTTTTTTTTTTCTTCTTTTCTTTCTTTTACTTTCGCTCACTTTCCATATCCTTTTGCTCTTCTTCTTCTTCTGTCTTTCTTTTCTTCTTCTTCTTCTTCTTCTTCTTCTTCTTCTTCTCCTGTGCAAGGCAGTGCGAAATAGGTCTCTTCTTTATGGAAAAAAAACTCAGGTGAACACAGCCGTGTGGGCAACATTCGACTTGAGAATATCAAGACTTAATATATATTAGTAGGAATATAATAATAAAGTATGGCCATGACACACACACTTGAAGAAAATAGGAAGATTTGCCTTAGGAATAGTTAACTTCATAAGCGAAAATTTACTTTTGTAGTAGATAAAAAAATGTTGTTGAATTGTGAGCAAGGATTAGAGTAAAGATGGTGGAACATTGAGACGAACTTGTGGACAATGTAAATCATTTATCGCGGTATAATTTGTAAAAGAATTTGGCGCACCGAATAATATGAACAGTTTTTAAGTTTACCGCTTAAAGGGTTGTTCTAACGCTCTGTAGATCGGTGGTCTTCATTACACATCATCTTTAATTTGTAATAACACTTTGATGTTCAAACCGCTTAGAGGGTTATTATCTAACGGTTCTAGCTATTGTTGCATCGATCGATTCACACTATCATAATATTTTGTAAAATACAGTTTGGATGCCACCACTTAGAAGTTATTTCTAAACGGTTCTAAAGCGAGTACGCTCCTCGTGGACGGTGTAAAGAGCGCACCTAAGTCATCTTATTTATTGGATGGGTATGCCAGAACCGGCCTTTAAGAACTTTTAATTTCTATACAATTGAGGTCTTATAATGTTTGGTCGCTCTACCTTGATTGATGATCGATTATCGATTATCAACTACAAATTTGAATAATTTAGAGTAGTTAGAGACTCATGGTTCATTGCCCAATATATAAAAGTGATTTGGGTGTTCACCGTTGATATGAAAAAGATAGATTTAAAAATATGTAATACACGCAAGTATCTGAAAGTGCTTCAGGGTGACCTCATCTATCCTCAGGATAGCCTATGGTAACAATGTACTCTTAAAGCGTTTTGCTGTGTCGGTGTTAGTGTTTGCGCTCGTGTGGTTGTATGCTTTTTTAAGTTTATCTTCTTTTAGATCTATTTGATTCATTCACATTTATGCATTGCTGGGATGTTTTTTCTTTCTTCTTTTTCTCTTTTTCTCTTTCTTCTCTTTTTTCTATGACTTGCAATGTTGAGTTTTCTGAGTTGCTTTTTTTTGTTTTCTTTTATGTCTAGCTTTTTTTTTCTTTTCTTTTCTTTTTCTTTTTCTTTTTCTTTTCTTTCTTTCTTTTTTCTTGTTTTTTCACCGCATTACTTTCTTACTTTTTCAGTCATACATGTCTCTTGTCTATCTTCTTCTTCGTGTGTTAACTTCTTATGCTATCTAAGATGAGATAGACTTTCTTTTTAATATTATCCTTAGCTTCTTCGGGTTGGTGCTTCTTCTTTGTTCTTCTCTTCTTATTCTTCTGGTGTTTTCATGATGTATTCGGTCTTCTTCTTCTTCTTTTTATTGTGTTTTTTTGCTTATTTTCTTTATCATTATGTCTTCTCAGTTCTTTTGTTCTTTCTTCTTATATTTCTGTCTTCTTCTTCTTATCTGTCTTCTTCTCTTCTTCTTTCTTCTTTCTTTCTTCTTCTTTCTTCTTCTTCTGTCTTCTTCTTCTTCTTCTAGTTCTAGCTTCTTCAACAATCCGTAGACACACTTTCATTTTGGTGCTTAGGGAAACAGATAACTGTTTCTGAGGTGAGAAGATACTCGTCTTATGGAACCTGTGGAAGGACAGTGAGAGTACAATCAACGCAGCAAATTGGAAAAAACAGAAAATAACGGCTGGGAGCTTAAACAATTGGAAGATGAGTGCACAGGAAGGCAAAAGTTACTAGGCTCTATGTGTAGGCATATGAAACCGAGTCAGAAATTTATGTTGAGGCAATAGAAAATAAAAGGGTAAAATTTACACTGTGAAGTGAACGTAAATGTTACAAAAAACATAATCAGATTTGGGCTTTATGAAAACAGGTATGTACAGATTTTCCAACAGAGTTCAAATAATAAACGCGAAAGCAGACTTAAACAACGCAAAGCCTTGAGTGGGACTGGGAATAATAATACTTTGGGCTGTGGTTCGCCGAGCTGATTCTGAATTAGTCTTATATTTCTGTCGTCCTCTTAAGTTATCTTCTTTTCTTACTTCCAGTATCTGATGCTTCTTCTTCTTTTCTTACTTTCTATGATTAGATATTTTTGCTTTTGGATCCCTCATCCACTGGTCCTTATTTGACTCTAAGGTTCAGCATTGGAATAAGAACGGGTTACTTTTCTCTCAATCTAATCTTTCTCACTTTTTTTCCTTATTATTGTACTCGTTCATATTATTTTGAAATTATCTTATCTCTTCATTTCTAAGATATTCATTTACTTAAATCTTATCTTTACTTTCAATTAAATACTTCATCAAGCGCTTTCGATTCCATCATCATCTTCGACTCTCTCTCCTAATTATCCTACATTCTTCACTTCTTTACTTAATCTTCTTTTTTATTGATCTTTCACATAATCATTCTTCTCTTGAACACCCTACTTCATCCCTACTGAATCCTTTGGCCTATCTTCATATATTAGACCATTTCCACAATGTTGTTCTTAAAATTTATAAAATGTTGTGGCACATTTACCTTCGCTTATTTGATTTTCTTCACACATCTTTAACTTAATCTTATCGGGTTTGATCTTCTTAAACGTTTATTTTTCCGATTAATCCTTACCACTTTATCTTTATCCACTTTATCCTCACCACTATTACTTATCACTTTGAATCTTTCTTCCTCCCCTTGAACTTCCTTCCCATTTACCCTTTGTCTATTAATTCCCCCATCTGATTAAGCTTTACTTTTCATCTTTATGTGGTGCTGAGTATTTTGGATTGATTTGATCCGATTACCTTAACGAGTGTTCTTCATTTGGGATATTCTATCAAAACAGTTTATATAACAATGTTTGTTGGTCACCGGTATTAAGGCTGAGCCCTTCTTTCCAATGTTATTCCTCCTTCCTTTTAGACTAATATGGACTTTTTTGATTACATACTCTATTTCAATTCCTTTATTTAATCTTGTTACCCTTTAATGATCCTGTGTACTAAGCTCAAACATTACCTATCCATCCCATATGTCCTAACATATATCACTCTGGCTCGACCAAATTTTCGGATCTCTCAAATGTCTGTTATGCAATTTAAGTTCACTTCTTTATTTCTATATACTATTAGCCATACAATTAAAAATCTCACCATACTTCTCTTCCTAACTTCTTTTACTTTTCAATTTACTCTACTACTCTCTTCTACTCAGTCTCTACTTCATACTCTCCTCATACTTACTCTCTCTTCTACTCTATCTACATCTCATCTCTCTAACTCTACAATCTCTCTCTCTCATCTATCTAACTTTTCTCTCATCATTTCTCTCTCTCATCTTCTTCTCTCTCTCTACTCTCTCTTCTCTCTACTTATCATCTCTCTTCTCATATTCTCTCTATCTCTCTTCTACTACTCTATACTCTTCTCTACTACTCTACATCTCTGCGTAACATCTCTCATCTCATCTCTCATTCTATCATAACAAATCTCGGGTCTCATCTCAATCTCATCTTCTCCATATACATCATCTCTCTACTCTTACTATACATTTCTCAATTACATTATTATCATCTTCAAATTATCAATCTAACATTCTCATTCTTCATCATCTCTCTTCTACTCTCTACTCTCTACTCTCTCTCTCTCTCTCTCTCTCTAACATCTAATACTTCAATACAACCTCAAAATCTAATCTATTTTCTGGTTTCTTTTTCTTTCTCTCTTTCTCTCTTTTTCTCTTTTCCTCTTCTCTCTCTCTCTCTCTTCTCTCTCTCTCTCTCTCTGCTCTCTCTCTCTCTTCTCTCTCTCTCTCAGTCAAAGCTAACTGAAGAGTAGTGTCTCGGATCTTCAATTTTCTCTTCTTTCTCTCTTTCTCTCATTCTCTCACTCTCCTCTTTTTATCTTTAATTTTTATAACACATCTTTCTTATGATTAATTGATTAAAGGTTTAAATTAGTTTTTTTGTACCTTTTTTAGTTTTTAGATTTTTAAAGATGTGCCCCCGTTTCTGCTCTCAGGTTGATTTTTTGAGTTGTTGTTCTATTTGGTATTACAATAAGGGAAAGCATTTCTCTCAAATCTTAACAAAATTATTTTTCCTTTTTTTTCCCTTTTGATCTTTTATATCTATTTTTGCACGTATATGGTCTTATATTATTTAAATCTTATTTCCCTTTTTAATATTTTTTATATGTTAATCTTATTTTTACTTTTTTATAAAATTATAAACAAAATATTAATATATATACTAATAATTTCTTTTCTTATTATTATACAATACTGTATATAATTACTGAAAAGGAGAAAAAAAATTTTAAAGGCATTTATCATTCTTCCCCCTCTCGGCTTCTTCAAATTTGTTTTTTGTCATCTTACATTTAAAGAAGTTCTTATTTGCTGTTCCATTCTCATATTCATTCTTCACTCCTTTGGAGACTTACATTTTTTCACTTTTTTTATTATGCAAATTTTTTGGTGAATATATCAGCAAATGATCATTACTATTCAACCCATTTCTATTTTTTTGTATTTTTATTTTAAATTAAATATTCTACTTGATGTAGCCAATTATGATTCTTACACTTTCTACTTCTTGATTCTCATTTCGACATTAGTGAATCTACAAGTGTCTTACTATCGGTTCTCAAAATTAAAGGTATGTTCTTATTTGTGATTTCTTCCCACATTCTTTGTATGTACAACGATTGTTCTATACCTTCAAGCAAACTATTTGCCTCTGCTTGTATAACTGAATGGTTAACTTTCTTTGATTTATTTGATTTCCACATTATGGGTATCATTTTTCCTTTTTTATCTACAGCAAAAATTATACATCCCAGTTGTGTTTTATCTCCTTCTCTATTAGCAAATGATGAATCACAAAATATGTTATGAATTTCTCAATTTTCTCATTGTTTATTTGTATGATATTTAATTCATTTTTGTATTTTTTTATCAATCTATGTAGTTCTTTATAATCTTTCATACACAGTTCTTTTTCTCCTTTACTCATTTTACTAACTATATAAGATAAATCTGGTCTTGTATTTCTTGCCATCCAATTTAGTTTTCCTATTAATTGCTGGTATTCTTTTACTTCTCTTATATTAAGTTTTCTATTTTCTTTTGTTTTTATTTCATTAATTTTAATCTTCTCCCAGTAACTATTTTGCTCCATCATTATCATGTTTTCTTTCTGACATAATTGAACTCCTAAATATTTAAATGATTCTGAACTACTTCCTGTTGTTCCTAATAATCTTTGTTAACTGTTTACTAAGTATTGCTTTCAAATCTTTTTAATAAAGGAAAATTTAGTATCTTCTAGTTTTGTATTTGATAAGCCTTGGATTAGCTATTTGAATCTGTTCCTTTATAAATAGTTTGTAGTTCCATTTTTACTTTGTCTTTAGACCTAACCTTAAGAATTGTTCTTTTTCAATGATAAATACCACATCATAACAGCATCCTTTAAACCATATACGGTTTTATTCAATTTCCATAGTTTACCATTATCAAATTCTGAGTTGGTGGTTTTAGATATACTTTTCTTGTTATTATATCTCCTTGCAAGTATGCTGCTGAAATATCCATAGCATTATTTTCCATTTCTTTTTTCAATTAGCTATAGTTAGTATCATTTTCATTGCTTCAGATGAAACAGTTGGTGCATCTGCTTTTTTCTTCCACTGTTCATTCAATAATTCCTTTAGCTACCCAATCTGAGCTTTTTAAATTTTTCGTGTTTATTCTGCAATAATTTTTTCACTAATTACCCATCTTACATTAATTGCTCTTTCACCTTTATCAGTTTACTTCTTCAAAAACCATTGTTCTTTCTTCCAATTTCTATTTTCTGGCTTAATTTAGCTTGTTTACATTTCGTTCATTAGAATGATTATTAATAACTCTTGATTTTACTTCCTCATCTTCATCTTCATTTTTGAAATTCTCTTCCTGCATCAGACATAATGCCATTAGGACTTCAAAATATATAATCCATTTTTCAATTAATCTTTCTATGATTTCTTTTACTGGTTTTATTTTTTAACCATTCACCTCTTTCTTCGTTCAACCAGCAGTATTACTTAAAAAATTTATACTCTCTAAATTCTCACCACAAATCTAATTGAATTATTTCATTAAATTTATGTTGCTAATGGTAACCTACTACAGGTCTTGGTGGAGTTTTCTTATATTATTTTTTAACAATATTTTCACATTCTCTCACAATTTGCTCCAATTCTTTTTTTACATTATTCAAAAATCTTCTTCTTTTCATTTGTTTTCATTGGAATTTTTATTGTTTAAATAATTTTTCTTATTACCCACAATGAGCAAATTGTCTATTGTAGCTTTTTTCATTTTTCTTTTTCTATTTTTTTCTTTTATCCAATATTTCTTTTAAAATTGACTTAAGTCCAACATGTTTTCTTTGGTTTTCTATTTCAACAGTATGCAGGAATGTCTTCCATTCAATTACTCCAAAGGTCTTTTACTTTCTGTATTTCTAATTATATAAGCTTTAATTCATCTCCAATTGATACATATTAATTTTTTTAATTTCCTTTTCTTTTCAGTTGATTTACCTAGTAATAAAGGTATATCACCCTCTATTACATTGATTTTTAAATCAAACTCTTCCTTTGATTTTACAAGGCGATAATATTTTTTTATATTTATATTCTGTTTAGGAAATAAAAAACAACCATTTTTCAATTTTTGTGTGTCTTATATATTGTAATTCCTCATCAGTTAAACTCCACTAATCAATTTTGTTTAATCCCAATTTCTTCCAAATTACTGTTCTCTATACTTCCTGTATCTGAAATAGCCATTAACAATCTTCCTTGATATTTAATTATCATTAGAGTCCGGATATATTTCTTCGATTATTCTTGAAAAATGTTCTAATTTATTTTTCTTTCTTCCTATTTTCTTCTAAATCATTTTTCTTCTTTCTTCTTTTTCTGTATTAATAATGGAGTTCATTTTTTCTAAATATAGTTTTTCATTATTTCTTTCCATGAAAAATATAGCTTTATTATTTTTCTCTTTTGTTATTTCATTTTCTTTTACAATTTTTTCATTATTGTGAATTATATAAAATTCCCAACACACATTTATTATTTTCTTCATTTTTTCCATATATAACAATCTTCGGTTTTATGATTAGTACTTTACAAATATCACAATTTATTAGAAATTCTCACAATGTTCTTTCTCTCCAGTAACATTCATCAGTGTAATGATTATTGTATTTACATATTGTACAGAATTTATTTTTATTATACCAATTTTCATTTATTGCCTCTTTTTCTATGATTTCACATACTTATTCCATCTTGTTTACCCTTAAATCTTAAGTTGTTAGAAAAAATTAATTTGTTTTTTAATTCCTTTTCTTTTATTTACAAATTAGTTTTCTTACTTTTATTCATATTTTAGACATTTACTAGATCAATAGATTATGAAGTACCTTTTCACTTATTTTAATATCAATCCAGTTTTTCAACAATCTCTTTTAGCATTTTATATACCTTGCTACATATTTCTCTGAAAGATTTTTCCTTTCCTTTGTTGCATATTCAAAAGTGTTTGTACTTTTAAGATAACTTTCTTGTTCTTTGTTTCTACTATATATATCTTTAATGACTTTATAATTAATTCTACTCCATTTTCTGTCCATATTTCCTGTCTTCCTTTAAAGACATTAATACATTCTAGTGGTTCTCCTGCCTAAACCTCCTATTATTTGTGCTATTCCTTAGTTTTTTTTTCTTTCTTTGAGACACTTCTCTCCATACTTTTAACTCTTAAAAATAAGTATTCCTCAATAAGATTCTTTCCTTTTTTCCACTATTAATCTTAGGTAATTATTTAAAGTTATCTTTTCTGTTCTATCATTGTTTACTTCTTTTTTCTTTTAATTATCGCATTAGTTCCTTAATAATCATGTTAGTTAATGCTTAATAGATCCATTCAGTTATTGATATTAAATTTCCTTTGCTGTTTCTTCTTCTTTTCATTTTGTTTTGTCAGTATATAAAATTTATTTGTTTATAGAAAATGATTACAAGTGTAAAGTAGTTTTGTACCTTTTTTTAGTTAGAGTTAAAAAGATGTTCCCCTTTCTGTTGTCTCAGGTTGATTTTTGAGTGTTGTCTATTTTGGTTATATGACTTTTCAATTTCAATTCTTTTATTTTTCCTTTTTTCCTTTTTTAATCTTATTAATAATTGTGATATAAAATTTCTTAAATATTATTCTAATATTATTTTCTTTATTTTATATGTTTAATTCTATACTTTTACTTTTTTAATAAATTATAAACAAAATATTATATTATTAATAATACTAATTAATTTTTTTCTATAGGTTTACATCGTGTATAATAATTTACTGAAAAGGAGAAATAAATGATTAAGGCATTTATACAATATATATTATATATATAAATATATATATATATTATAATATAATATATATATATATATATATATAATTATACTTATATGTGGTGGCGCTGAGTTTGGGATTAAGATGGTCATTAAGTTATGATTTCGCTGTAGTCCCCTATTGTAATTACCCTACTAGAAGGGGATAAAGGGCACATTAAAAGGAAGTTTAATATATATTATATATATAATATATATATTATATATATATATATATATATTATATATATATATATATTATATAATATACTATTATAATAATATATATATATATATTATACCGTATATATAATATACCGTAATATATAACAAATAAATATATAAATATATATCTATGGATTATATATAAATATATATATATATTATAATAATATATATTATAAATATATATATATAATCATACTAATATAAAACTATGCTAGTTATTATATATAAAATATACTTAATATATATATTAACAGGTAATAAAAGATATTTTATTACGATAATATAAACATAAATATATATAATAAATATTAATAAATATATATTATATAATAAGATTAACAATAATAAATAGTCATAAATATAATATACATAGTATATAATTATTACTAATCGAATAATAATATAATATATATATATAGTATATATATACTTATATATATATATATGTGTATATGTGTGATGTATTTAGCTTTCTTTTAAGGATATCATTTTGAAACATATATTCTTAATTTCTTAAAGGACAAATAATAGAATGGGAATCGACTATATATTTCTAAATAATAATTAAATAATTCAGTTTTGCATATTTTTAGAAGTATTTCCTCATTAGATATTGTACTTAAAAATTTAGCCAGAACCTAACCATAGAGTTGGATTATTCCAGGACCTATTAGTGGTCTGCTTGCCTTGTAGACCTCGTGGATGGGTTATCTGTACATACACTCAAATATAATATATAATTTAATAATATATATTAATAATATAGATTATATATAATAATATAATATTAAATACTATAATAATTATATATATATATATAATATATAATATATTAATAATTATAATATATAATATATATATATTATATATATATTAATACTTATAATATTAACAGAGCTTAGAACTCACATAGTTTGCGAAGACAATCAGCAATCAGTTGCTACAAAGTGTGATTAATTGATGATAGATTGACGATTGATAATAGCAGAGGAGAGTCTTCAGGATTATTAATCTCATGTACCTATTATAACGATTATGATGATGATGACGAAGACGACGATGATGACGAAGACGATGATGACGATGATGATGATTCCGATGATGATGATGAAAGTGAAAAGGAATAACTATTGCTCTAGTTAGGTTGCTGTTATTATTATTATTATTATTATTATTAATATTGTTATTATTATTATTACTATTATTATTATAATTATCATTCAGGGTTGGCAACGATAAATCAAACTATATATAAAACATGATTTTTTTAAAAATTTAATTTTTTTTGTATGTCTCTTTTATATTAATTAAAAAAATTAATTTTTTTTATCCTTTTTACTTAATATACTATATTTTAAACAATTTTAAGGAACGTAATTAAATTAAGAAATAGTTATGTGAAATAACTATCATTCTATAACTCTTCCAAATACTAAACACATTCGTACTAAAAATCACTTTTGTTTATGAATTATTATTTGTATTCTGCATTGATTACAAAAAGAAATTTTTATACAAAATCAGATGCAAAATTCACAAATGAAAGTGTGTCATGGGCTACATGTTTATGAAAGTTGTAATTGATATATTATTATATATATTATAATAATATATAATATCATCACATATATCTATATATAATATAATATATATTATAATAATATATAATATATATATATAATTAATATATATAATATAATATTATATAATGTATATATATTATATATCATAAAATTAACATCATCTACCTTCTTTTCCCCCAGTACTTGGGAACAAACCGGGACGGTAAGGTCCCTGTGAATCATGCACCTATGAAGCAGAAAAGTAGTAGCATGATATGACATAAGTCGAAATATGAAACCCACTAGCTTTTACCACCCACCTCTATTACCTATTAAGTGAAGAAACTTGTCGGAGTCATGAAATATCCGCACCATAGATGCTGTCACGGGACCGGGACGGACCATACCCTTGGGCGATATCGGCTCAAGTGTAAGGGTTCATCCACCCTGGCCCAGTGGGCCACAACCATACCCCCCCCACAAAACCCCCACCATTCACCTATTATGCCACCTTAGTTCTTCTCGCCTCTGTAAAACTCTCATTTCTCTCCTGCCAGACATTCCGTAATACTGAAATCATCAATCCACTTTTTCTTTCGGTCTCAGGACTCACACCGGTCAGAAGATTAAAAATACTTAACACAACTCCACAGGCACAGTTCAACCACAATTAACTACCGATCTTTAAACCAACAAACATCCAAGTATACCGCAAACTATGCATACAAATGCATTCCACGATGACCAAACCATACTCACAGGTTTGTACTTTAGCATTTCTCCATTTATTTTTCATAATAACTCATCATTTAACCCCTCTCCTCTGGTAGTATCAGTAAAAGCCACAAAGGTAACTCTAATATGTTCTATCATCCTTCAATATGTATTTAATCCATAGGGCAATTCTGTCTAATTCCCACCACCCTAACGCATAGTCCCTCAGCCCGTCTAGGAATGTGTCTTTCATTGTATAATACTAAACTGAACTTATGTGAGGGACTTAATTTATATCTGATTTACCTAACCTTAAATATTACACTAAGAACTACATAAGATCTCAAAAAACTAACAATATACATTAATCACAAAAAATAGAACAATTAGGTAACAAAAACATAACCCCTCATAATGTAAGACACTTCTAGAACGCACACTACCGCACTATAGTCCTCTTTACAATCTTCACCAACTGAATTTAATATACCTCATTTCAAATCATACATACATACATATGCACATACATATATATCCACTAGGGGTGTACCGGAACTGAAACTTATAGGCTGACATACCCCAATTAAAATATAAATTCTCCTAAAAATAAAAGAACGATTAATTAAAAAAAAACTCAGACTCTTGTTCCACAGCTGCTCACCAGAATCTAAAGGCAATGAATTCCTTCCACAACTGAGTGACTGTCCATCACTCACAAACTGACATCAACCTGTTTACTAGAGA
>JABUQX010126355.1:0-16959 GCA_015478945.1 Trachelipus rathkii | reverse complement strand
TATTATATATACTCAGCGCCAGCCGTTTAGCCTATTTCCGTCATACTGTTTATACTCCGTTAAAACTATTAAATGGCATAACAGTGAAACTGGATCCGCAATCACAGTCGGTGGCAAATGCTGGCTCGACGATTCTTATAGTGCAGGGTAAAATGTAAAAAAAGAGTTATATATATATCTATACTATTTATATATTTATATATATATATATATTATATATATATATATATACTATATTTTATTATATATATACATAGTATTATATATATATAATATATATATATTATATCTCAAACTACATAGCACAGCGTAAGGAATAACATGTTTTGGAATCCGGTTAAAATTTCACATAAGAAAAATATATAAAATTTTATATTGTTAATAGATTATCAGTAAATATGAGTTGAATCCCCTTTTCTTTTTCAGAGACCTATTTTATTGTTTCTCGTCTTAAAATATATGACTTTTCTATCCAAATTTTGCTCTTATACGGCACACGTGAGCCGAGCCGACGGGGAACAGTAGGGGGGACGTTTCCCATACCCGTAGGGGAGGGGCGGAAGGAAACCCCCGCGGACACCTCAATCACCAAGAGCGTGGGGTTCGCAGTGACCCTCCCCGGATTGGGGTTGGGAATATAGTCTTCTTTACCCCGTCCGTTACCCCGGCACAGCGAGAGAACCCCGACTTCCATATCGCCATCGGGTGCGCGTTTGTTTATTACTATCTCTATATAGTAAAAAAAAAAAAAAGCCAAAATTTTAATAGAAAGGGTCTATTTTTTAGACGAGCAACCAGATTAAAATGTCTCTAAAGTAGACCTAATCATGTACAAAGAAACCCAATAATTTTTTTTTATTTTTATTTTTTTACATTTTCCTTATGTTGAAATTATTACTAGGATCGCAGTAAAATGTATTCCTGTTTCGCTGTTTTAGATTTTTTTTTCCCCCCCATTTTTTACTTGTTTAAAATTTTTGTTCTTTTTTTTTTACATTTTTTTCCGCCCCAAAAGAACCAACTACTAATCAAACAAATGTATTTTCCGTTTTACTTGGTAGCATTAATAGTTTTTAAGATACATATGACGGACAATACATCAAAACGCTGACCATATATATATATATATATAATAGTATATAGTATATTATATATACTAATACTATATATATAATACTATATTAAATATTACCATATATATAGTAATATATATATATATATAATATATGATTATATAATATTAATTATAAGATTATTATATATATATATATATATATATATATATATATATATATATTATATATATATATAATATATATATAATATATATATATATATATAATTAAAAGTAAAAAATTTTACAAAAATTAATTAATAAATGTTGAACCCATTATCTCATTTTATTCCTTTTTGTTTTTTTATTATTATTTTTTTTAACTCTTTTGCGGCAAGATTTTGTCGCGAAAAAATTCACACAATAAGTTAAAATTATGTCATTGAATGACTATTAATAATATAAACCCTACTAAAATGAGAATTTGATTTTTCTCTCATTTTAATTTAGTTAACCATTGCCATTTAATTTAATTTTTTTATTTTCTTTTTTTATTAATTCTTATTATTAATATTATTATTAATATTATTATTCTTAATATTATTTTAATTATGCAATTAGTTTCAATCATTTAATTTTGAATTTTAGTAAGAACTACGTGTTCTAACGGTCTATTTACTGACAGGGCGTAAATGCCTTCCTGGAAAAAGATGTTAATTGTTTTTGGTGTCCGCCGTTACGGCGGGTATAATTTTTGATTTGTGATCCTTTATCATTGTTATAGGTTATTACCGATTAATGTAAGATTTATTTACCTCAAACTCTCAATATTTGATATAGCGTACTATATCTGGTCATAGAGGGATACGGAATATATTTTTTAAATAAATTTTGAGTTTCTGTAGTGCTGCAAAAGGAAAGTAAAATAACTTTAAGGACTTACAAAGTTATGTTTTGTAAATAAAAATAGTAAAATATATTAACCGATATTAAAATTGTGACAATTAAATTAAAATGGAACAATTTTTTAAGCATTTAAGTTTTATTTGCATAATGCATTAATTTATGCATAGTCTCAGCCATTGGAAGGAATTAAGGGGTCGGGGTCGTGAGTTTGAGCCCACGTTGGGTGCTATTTTCTAATAAGGGAATTTCCGTTGATTGGAGCTCTCCATGAAAGAATGACCTCCTCCTTAAAATCCTTATAGTGCTCTCCACCACGACGGCCTTGGAAGAGCATGAAAAGCGGTGAATTTTTGGTTGAAATAAAATGTTCAAATAGAACTCGATCAAAATGTAAATTAATTAAAATTATTGTACTTGACAAAGGAGTAATAAAATAAATTTAAAAAATTAATCTTTGTTACGGACTTCAATTTATATGCTGCGAGTTCTTTCTCCGCGATGATCACAACTGGTCTTGGTTGGAAGTTCCTTCTCCTTGTGGTAGACTTCCTGAGTGTGATCGTAGAAGAGTAAATTCACTTGCTGGATCTTGGTAGATCGATGAAAAAATGATTGAGTTGCATCCTCCCACTACGAATATGAACAGCCAATTTGGATTCAACAAACCTATGGTCATTCTATAACAAAAAATAACTTAAAATACATACATAGCATGACATATATATATATATATATATATATATATATGAGAGTATATATATATATATATATGAGAAAGAAAGAGAGAGAGAGAGAGAGGAGAGAGAGAGAGAGAGAGAGAGAAAGAGAGGCAGGAGAGGAGAGAAAGAGAGAGAGAGAGAGAGAGAGAGGTGCATCGTTAAAAGTTGAAACAGGTATCATAATGCGTGGTGTTAAGTTAAATGTTGAAAATAAAATTAACCAAATTGTCAATGCAATAACTTCACAATGTAGATAAAATTTTGGGATTGTAATTCTGCTAAATAAACGTCAATAAAACAAAAAAAATAAAACCTAAGTTAAGGTTTTGAGAAAAAATTTTGGCAGCTTAACTAGGTGTTATGAAATGGCCATTAAGCCAGCCTCCAAGTTGGGGGGTATTAAAATTTATAGGATATATATATATATATATATATATATATATATATATATATATATATATATATATATATATATATATATATATATATATCTAGTGAGATATATAAATATATATACATACGTATATATATATATATATATATATATATATATATATATATTATTATTATTATTAATATTATTGCGATTAATTGATTTATTGCCCAATTCTTAAAGTTAGTTAAACACTTATTTGTTTATGACCTCTTTGTTGTTGGATCATGCTTCGGCAATATAAACTTTTATTGATTTGGAATTTTTCATTAAGATAGTTAACGCAAGGAAATTAAAACCCACATTAAAATGTTACTATGATTACGCATTAGAATAAAACTTATTGAACGCTGTTCATAGCCGCTGCACACACACAACCTCTCAATAGACATGCCCAAAGAAAACTAATACGTGAATTCAGGAACAATTCGTTACCCCATGGATTTCCGGTGTTGAACGGCGCCATAGTCGGTGTCCATCAGTCGATAATCTGGGCAAACCCGTTGCTATTTCGTTTTGACCACTATTAGTTTTATAAATATGGTATCCGCATCGGGGTGTACATACACGGTATAATGAGATGAATGACAGACACACATCAACAACAACATGCGCATGAATGATACATATGGACAAAATTTTCTCGCAACAATACGTGTTGTGCAGATTTCCACGCGTTCCCACTTAATCTCACATGTATACCTAAAAAATTATATGTATGCACCAATCTGCAAATATCGACATTTTACATGCATACACACTTATACCCGCGGGATTTCCTATATACATAGAGATGAACCGATTGAATTTGATTTATTTTAAGTCAATTTTTAAATATATTGGAACGCTTGCATCTCCGACCCCTTAGAGTAAAATTGTTAGTTTTTGATTTTTGGCTGATATTTTGAATAGAGTCAGAGGCACATTAAGCTGTTCATGAAAAAAATCAATTTTACTCCCCCCACCGGGAATAATATTAAAATTTTTGGTAGAAATGATGCAGAGAGATTCTATGAGTTTAGTTAGAGGTTTTACCCAGCTGGGTGAGCCGCAATTTTTTTCCGGCTCCGACTCCGGCTCCGGCCCAGACATTTTTAAAATTACCCGGCCTGACTCCGGTCTTCCGCTCAAGCATTTTAAATTACCCGGCTCCTGACTCCGCTCCGGCTCATATTTTAAAATTACGCGGTCTGACTCTGCCCGGCTCCGGCATTTTAAAATTGTTCGGCTCCACCTGGCTCCGGCCCGGCTCCGACCCCTTGTTATAATTCCTTCTTCATTTACAGTCATAAAATCATTAATTCTGATACTATGGTATGATGAAAATTAATGTTTGTTAATGACATCTGATAACTTGTACCTTTAAACTTAGAAATATTTTATATGCAATAAGAATTTAAGAATACAGAACGCCACTTTCCTAAATTTTAATATAACTCTTTGAACGATGAGCTGCCTTGTACAGTTACGTAATATAATTTATTATTTTTTTTTTCTAAAAGAATAAAAATCATATTTTTAGATTCATTCCAAAAAAGCTGTAAATAACCCCTGAATCCTGAGTGGTCGGAACATATATAACATTACCCTTATTCAAACATTTTATATATGAACATATAATGAGAATGAGATATTTAAGAGAGAGAGAAAGAAAGAGATTAAAAGAAAAAGAGAGATATATATATATATATATATAGAGAGAGAGAGAGAGAGAGAGAGAGAGAGAGAGAGAGAGAGAGAGAGAGAAAGAGAGGTGAGAGAGAGAGAGAGAGAGAGAGAGAGAGAGAGAGAGAGAGAGAGAGAGAGAGGAGAGGAGAGAGAGAGAGAGAGAGGGACAGCCTTAGAATATGGAATAGTTTAAATGGAAGAAATGGATTCAGGAGTGGTGGAATAAGCTCAACATTCACTTGAATAGGAGGCAAAGATGTAATTGTGCAAGCACCATCTTGCAAAATTTTAGGATAGCAATTGACTGCCTCTTTAACTGCAAGCTTTGAACAACAGGGGAAGATCCATATTGCATCTAATGACTTATGGAATTCTACCTTTTATTTTCTAGAAGATATTTAGGTTGAATGTCTTTTACTAGTAGATTGTCTTTTTAGTTTTCTCAATCGCTTGCTCCAATTTTTCCCCATTATCTGGCAAATGTGACTCTTCATCTGACAAAATTCTGCAAGATTCTTGAAACTGCTGAACTATCTGACCTTGGCCCAGATTTCGTCTGGATAGCGCCATCGTTTTAGTTCCAGTTCACAAAAAAACACTCCTAGCTTTAAATATCAGATCTTCAGTTCTGGAAAGATTCTAAAAAGATTGTCGACAAAATATTTTATTTTAATTTTCTTTTCCTTTCTTTTTCATGGAATTTATTTGTGATTTGCTAAAATCCGTCCTCTATAAAAAAGTCAAGTCTTTTGATTGAATATTTTTGTTGTAAAGCATGGGTGTTTTAATAATTCTTCTAGTTGTTCTGTTCCCACCATTTGAGAGAGAGTTCAGAAGTACCGGCATCCATCATACTGGCCATTTCATAATCTTTTTTAGCTGCAGCTCTGCACCTTATATGCCATGTACCTCCCATCTGTCTCTTTTGAATTTTAACATTGCCACTTTTGCAGCTTGATTCTTATCCTATTAATTTTGGCATGTGCTGCTTTTGTATATTTGTCTCGGCCCTGCTTGCAAGAAAGCTCTATACACATTTGCAATAGAGGCCTCACTGTAAAGTATGTGAATAAGCAATGCTATCGGAACATGTCTTTTCATAGTTACCAAAGTTCATTCTGGAAAACAAGAATTATTTCTGTTTTATCTAATAAAATCAGTATCACATTTATCAATTTCCATTCTACCCTCACAGCCCCTTATTTAATTCTTCAATCAAAATTGATCATGTTGATGCAAGCATCCGTAACTTAAGCTAATTAATTTATTCCTTGTTATTTGAATTTTTAAGATGTCAAACAAATTCTGAATATCACTGTTCTGAGTATTTTTTACTACGCACATTGTTTCATTTTACTCATAACCTGAGATACACACAGATTTATATATATGAGACATATATATATACTGCATGAGAGATATATATACATACATGAGCATATATATGAGATATATATGAAGAGCATATATATATGTTATGTTATGTTTATATTACATACATATATATATATATATATATATATATATATAGTGAGAGTTAGCATATTATATATATATATATATATATATATATATATATATTATATATATATATATATATATATAAAATTATTAACAAAATAATTTAGTTTTCGTCATGCAAGTATCCTTAAATGCAATGTGCTGTCACTTATGCAATTTTAAGCTTTGTATTCGTTTATTTTTTCTCTGAACTATTTCAAATATTTTCAAGTCTCAAAGGATCTCCTCACTTAAGCCATGTCTCCACAGCTTTAAATCCTGGTTATGCAAAGAAACTAATGGGTCAACATTCATCAGACCAGAATGAAACAAATATTTTGAATTTTTCACTTAACATAAACAGAACAAGTTTATGGCACTGAAAAGTTTCCACTTTAGTCTAAGTTTTGAAATTAAAAGGTTTATCCTGATATCTTTAGCTTCTTAATCTTTCTTTAACAATTGTATAAATGCCCTGATGATAGCGTTTTAAATGTCGCATTAATGAAGGATCCAATAGATGTATTGTAACTTTATGAGTAACTGGTGGACTCTTTTTGTGCATGATCAACCGACTGTTTCCATCCAGGTTAACTATTTCCATATTGACAAATGAGCATTGAACATCAGAGTGAGTAATATATTCACCATGCATGAGGTGTTTTCGACACTTGCTTAGTTGACATGATTTTTCTAAGGATTTTAAACTTAATTAATTAAAGTTATCTAAAGAACCGAACCTTTTTTTTTTATTATTAAAAAACAACATACATAATCAAATTTCTGAAAAAAAATAGAGAGACATATATATATATATGAGGAGGCATATATATAGAAGAGGGTGAAGAGGAGAGCAGGAGAGACATATATATATATATATATATATATATATATATATAGAGTATATATATATATATATGGTATATATATATATATATATAATCTGCAGGTATAGATGAAATAATACTTAATTTTAGGCTGGCCGGAGCAGCCTCTTTTTTGCGGCTCCAACCCGGCCTCCCGCCCGCCCAGGTCCCCAAAATTTCTGCTCTCCGACTCCGGCCCGCTCCAGATCCCATTGCCTCCTCGCCTCCGGCTCCAGTCCCCTGGGTAAATGTTCTCGCCTCCGGCTCCGGCCCTTCCACCCAAACCTTGCGGCTCCGCGGCTCCGCTCCGGCCCGGCTCCGGCTCCGGCAGCCCTGGGTTTGATGTATGGGGTCATATTATTAATGCGGTACGGCGATTAACAACGGTGGGATGTGGATAGAGGTAACGTATTTCGTCATCGATTAAGCCATCTTTGCGTTGCTTTGGTCTTCTGCCAAAGCCATCGCCGCCTATGCACAGCTCTGCCGCAGTCGTGGTATGAACTGAGTAAATGCATTGGATAGGGTTGGGTGCTGGTTTAGGAGGGTGAAGGTGTTGTTTGAGTGAAATGGCATTAGAAGGAGTAAGGACAATATGTTTAGGTAAATGTTGTTTTATGTTGTGAAAGTTGGTGGTGGGTATAGGTAAATAAGATTTTTTTACGGTGTTGTCAATAGTGGTGATGTTGTGGTTATAATATTTGTGTGATAGGATTTGTTTATAATGTGAGTAGGGTATTGTAGTTTTTGGAAGGTGTTTCGTATAAAGTTTGTTTCATTGGTAAGGTGTTGGGGAGAGCAGAGTCGAAAGGCTCTGAGGTAGAGAGAGGTGAGAGTGGCTATTTTTATTGTGTTGGAGTGGGTGGAGAACCAATGAATGTAGGAAGAAGTGGCAGTGGGTTTTCTGCCAAGAGATGAGGGTGTCGAGATAGGGAAGGGTGGAATTTTTAGGATGTTCTAAAGTGTATTTTATGGAAGGGTGTAAATTATTGAAGTGCTGTAAGATTTGGTTGGGGTCTGTATTTCGAGGGAGGGCTATGAAAATATCGTCTACGTATCTTAACCAGGTGGTGTTGTGTAAGAGAGGATGTGATAGAATTAGAGTGTTCTGTAAGCTCCATATAAATGTTGCTGAGTATGGGTGAAAGGGGGGAACCCATACTCAGTCCTTGTTTTTGTAAGAAGTAGGAGTCATGAAATTGAAAATAGCTGTGTTTGAGAGTGAGAGTTATGAGTTCTTTTAGGAAGGGAAAAGGATAAGTAAGAGTGATATTATGAGTGGTGATATATGTCTGTAGCATGTTAAGAGTGATGTCAATAGGGACGGAGGTGAAAAGAGAGCAAACGTCAAAGCTATAGAAATTGTGAGTGCATGGATTTAGATGTTGTGCTTTTTGTATGAAATCGGTACTGTTTTTTAGGTTAGTGGAAGAAATGTTATTTATAAGAGGTTTAAGTTGGGTGGCGATCCAGGCTGAAAGTTTGTAAGTGGAGCAGTTTATATTTGAGATGATGGGGCCTAGGGGATTGTTTTGTTTATGAGTTTTGGGAATACCGTAAAATTGTGCTAAATTGTTCATGTATGATTTTAGGTTTGTATGCAGGAGAGGATGGCCTTTACAGATAGATTTTAATTCTTTGTTGAAATTGAGTTGAGATTTTACTAAAGGGTTAGTGTTAAGTTTGGTATATGTTGTGGTATCGGAAAGTAGGTTTTGGCATTTGGTAATGTAATCAGTTGTGTTTAAGATAACTATGTTATTTCCTTTGTCGGAGCGTGAGATGGTTATGTTTTTTTGGAGTTTATGTAGTGTTTGGTAAAAGATGTCGGGTATTTGTCTATTGTGTATAGAGTTCTGTATATGTGAAAGTATATAGCCTTTTAGTATGTCAGTATTGCAGTCGTTATGTTTGTAGTTTTTAGTCCATATGTTAAAGTCATGGGTGAATTTAAGAATTGGGTCCGGGTTGTTTAGAGCAAAAGAAAGACCATAACCTAATAGCATTTTTTCGTATTTTGTTAATATGTAAGAAGAAAGATTAATGATTTTTGTGGGGTCGGAAGATACATACCAAAGACTAGTTTTAAAGATGTTGTCGAATTTTCTGTTGAGAACGTTATTTTTTTCATTGATGAGCAAATCCCTATGAGAATGAGCTGCCTCTAGTAGATTGTTGATGATTTCGTAGGGATGAGAAAATTGTTGTTGAATTGTAGTCAGTAGGTCTCTGAAAGCTTTGTTGCAAATTCTAAATGTTGTTTTTATTTCTTGTTTGATATCTTTAATTTTGTTGACTAGTAGATTCTTTTTTAATTCGTTGAATGGACTATTTTTTAAGTTTTTGATTTGGGGAGGGCATAGCGTTTTTGGTATTACCAAGTTGTTTAGGCACCTCTTAATGAAATTTAATTGTAATTTTTTAATGTTGCCGGAGACCATCAACTTTCTATAATGCAAGTACAGACGACGTGTGTTGAAATTTAAACTTTCTTCGATGTTACCGGGTGGCATATTTTATTATTAAAGTTGCTACTATATACGTAGTTGAAATATTATTGATTTTTTACACCCTTGAGAAAGTTAGTTGAACTATTGTTTGTTTATGCACTCACTGTTGTTGGATCATGCTTCGGCAATATAAACTTTTATTGATTTGGAATTTTTATTACACATAGTTAATTAAGAAATTAAAACCTTACATTAAAATGTTACTATGATTAGTATTAGGTTTAAAACTTATTGAACGCATGTTCCTATAGCTTTCGTTGCACTACACAACCTTCTTCAATAGATGCGTTCAAAGAAACTAATACGTGAATTCAGAATAACTTTGGCCATTCTATGGATTTGTATGTTGAACGGCGCCATAGTCTCGCAGTTCCATCAGTCGATAATCTGGCAACCCTTGTTGCTATTTTTGTTTTTGATCTAATTTATTTAGTTTTATAAATATAGTATCCGCACGGGGAAAATATACACTGGTATACTTATATACACGACAGACATACATCAACAACATGCGTTTGAATGATACATAGACAAAATTTCTTTCTGTGTACAAATACAAAAAGGCTGTGCGCAGATTTATGTATGTAATCTAATCTGCAATATCGACATTTACATGCATACACACTTATACCCGCGGGATTTCCTATATACATAGAGATGAACCGAGGTTTTGATTTATTTTAAGTCAATTTTTAAATATATTGGAACGCTTGCATCTCCGACCCCGAAAAGTTAGTAAGAGAGAAAGTTAGTTTTTGATTTTTTGCCTAATATTACAAATTAGTTGGGAGTGGGATTTATTGATGTTGTTCAAGAGAAAATCAATTTTAATTTCACCGGGAATAATATTAAAATTTTTGGTAGAAATGATGCAGAGAGATTCTATGAGTTTTCGGAGGGTTGAGTTAGAGGTTTGATGTATGGGGGTCATATTATTAATGTGTATTTTATGATTAAATGAGGCACGGTGGGATGTGAGCGAGGGATTTCTATTGTCATCAATTAAGTCATCTTTGTGTTGTTTTTGTCTTCTGTCAAAGTCATATATATACTGTATATATATATATATATATATATATATATATATATATATATATATATATATATATATATATATATATATATATATATATATATATATATATATCTTTGACACACCTATATATAAATACTGCCTACGCCCATTGAATGGGCAAAGTTATTCTGAATTCACGTATTAGTTTCTTTGAACGCATCTATTGAAGAAGGTTGTGTAGTGCAACGAAAGCTATAGGAACATGCGTTCAATAAGTTTTAAACCTAATACTAATCATAGTAACATTTTAATGTAAGGTTTTAATTTCTTAATTAACTATGTGTAATAAAAATTCCAAATCAATAAAAGTTTATATCGCCGAAGCATGATCCAACAACAATGAGTGCATAAACAAACAATAGTTCAACTAACTTTCTCAAGGGTGTAAAAAATCAATAATATTTCAACTACGTATATAGTAGCAACTTTAATAATAAAATATGCCACCCGGTAACATCGAAGAAAGTTTAAATTTCAACACACGTCGTCTGTACTTGCATTATAGAAAGTTGATGGTCTCCGGCAACATTAAAAAATTACAATTAAATTTCATTAAGAGGTGCCTAAACAACTTGGTAATACCAAAAACGCTATGCCCTCCCCAAATCAAAAACTTAAAAAATAGTCCATTCAACGAATTAAAAAAGAATCTACTAGTCAACAAAATTAAAAATATCAAACAAGAAATAAAAACAACATTTAGAATTTGCAACAAGGCTTTCAGAGACCTACTGACTACAATTCAACAACAATTTTCTCATCCCTACGAAATCATCAACAATCTACTAGAGGCAGCTCATTCTCATAGGGATTTGCTCATCAATGAAAAAAATAACGTTCTCAACAGAAAATTCGACAACATCTTTAAAACTAGTCTATGGTATGTATCTTCCGACCCCACAAAAATCATTAATCTTTCTTCTTACATATTAACAAAATACGAAAAAATCCTATTAGGTTATGGTCTTTCTTTTGCTCTAAACAACCCGGACCCAATTCTTAAATTCACCCATGACTTTAACATATGGACTAAAAACTACAAACATAACGACTGCAATACTGACATACTAAAAGGCTATATACTTTCACATATACAGAACTCTACACACAATAGACAAATACCCGAAATCTTTTACCAAACACTACATAAACTCCAAAAAAACAAAAACATAACCATCTCACGCTCCGACAAAGGAAATAACATAGTTATCTTAAACACAACTGATTACATTGCCAAATGCCAAAACTTACTTTCCGATACCACAACATATACCAAACTTAACACTAACCCTTTAGTAAAATCTCAACTCAATTTCAACAAAGAATTAAAATCTATCTGTAAAGACCATCCCCTCCTGCACACAAACCTAAAATCATACATGAACAATTTAGCACAATTTTACGGTATTCCCAAAACTCATAAACAAAACAATCCCCTACGCCCCATCATCTCCAATATAAATTGCCCCACTTACAAACTTTCAGCCTGGATCGCCACCCAACTTAAACCTCTTATAAACAACATTTCTTCCACACACCTAAAAAACAGTACCGATTTCATACAAAAAGCACAACACCTCAACCCATGCACACACAATTTCTATAGCTTTGACGTTTGTTCTCTTTTCACCTCCGTCCCTATTGATATCACTCTTAACATGCTACAGACATATATCACCACTCATAATATCACTCTTACTTATCCTTTTCCCTTCCTAAAAGAACTCATAACTCTCACTCTCAAACACAGCTATTTTCAATTTCATGACTCCTACTTCTTACAAAAACAAGGACTGAGTATGGGTTCTCCACTTTCACCCATACTCAGCAACATTCACATTCTACCTATATCCCATTTACAAAATACCACTTGGCTACGCTACGTAGATGATATTTTCATAGCCATCCCCAAACAAAAAGATTTCAATAATATATTAAACCTTATAAATAACATTCATCCCTCCATAAAATTCACACATTTAGAACATCCTAAAAATTCCACCCTTTCCTACCTCGACACCCTTATCTCCTGGCACAATTCACTATATCTTAACTTCTCCATATACAGAAAACCCACTGCCACTTCTTCCTACATTCATTGGTTCTCCACCCACTCCAACACAATAAAAATAGCCACTCTCACCTCTCTCTACCTCAGAGCCTTTCTACTCTGCTCTCCCCAACACCTTACCAATGAAACAAACTTTATACGAAACACCTTCCAAAAATTACAATACCCTACTCACATTATAAACAAATCTTATCACAAAGCCAAAAACAAATATTATAACCACAACACCACCACTATCGACAACACCGTAAAAAAATCTTATTTACCTATACCCACCACCAACTTTCACAACATAAAACAACATTTACCTAAACATATTGTCCTTACTCCTTCTAATGCCATTTCACTCAAACAACACCTTCACCCTCCTAAACCAGCACCCAACCCTATCCAATGCATTTACTCAATTCCTTGCCACGACTGCAATAGACTGTACATAGGCGAAACGAATGACTTTGACAGAAGACAAAAACAACACAAAGATGACTTAATCGATGACAATAGAAATTCCTCGCTCACATCCCACCGTGCTTCACTTAATCATAAAACAATATGACCCCCATACATCAAACCTCTAACTCAACCCTCCGAAAACTCATAGAATCTCTCTGCATCATTTCTACCAAAAATTTTAATATTATTCCCGGTGAAATTAAAATTGATTTTTTCTTGAACAGCTTAATAAATACCCACTCCCAACTCATCAAAAATATCAACCAAAAAATCAAAAACTAACTTTCTCTCCTACTAACTTTTCGGGGTCGGAGATGCAAGCGTTCCAATATATTTAGAAATTGCCTTAAAATAAATCAAAACCTCGGTTCATCTCTATGTATATAGGAAATCCCGCGGGTATAAGTGTGTATGCATGTAAATGTCGATATTGCAGATTAGATTACATACATATAATTTTTAGTACTCTGTTTCATGTATGAGATTAAGTGTGGGGCTGCGCACGTAAATCTGCGCACAGCCTTTTTGTATTTGTACACAGAAAGAAATTTTGTCTATGTATCATTCAAACGCATGTTGTTGATGTATGTCTGTCGTGTATATAAGTATACCAGTGTATATTTTCCCCGTGCGGATATTATATTTATAAAACTAAATAAATTAGATCAAAAACAAAAATAGCAACAAGGGTTGCCAGATTATCGACTGATGGAACTGCGAGACTATGGCGCCGTTCAACATACAAATCCATTGAATGGGCAAAGTTATTCTGAATTCACGTATTAGTTTCTTTGAACGCATCTATTGAAGAAGGTTGTGTAGTGCAACGAAAGCTATAGGAACATGCGTTCAATAAGTTTTAAACCTAATACTAATCATAGTAACATTTTAATGTAAGGTTTTAATTTCTTAATTAACTATGTGTAATAAAAATTCCAAATCAATAAAAGTTTATATTGCCGAAGCATGATCCAACAACAGTGAGTGCATAAACAAACAATAGTGCAACTAAAAATCAAAAAATATAAAATAAATATATATATATATATATATATATATATATATATATATATATATATATATAGAAAGAGAGTATATATATATATATATATATATATATATAAAAAGAAAGAAGATAAAACTAGAAACATTTTTTGTATGGATAAGTAAATGATTAATATTTAAAAAAAATTATTTTATTAAAACCATAGAATATCAAACACAATATGCAATGATAGAAAATTCACAATATAGAGCATAAAAATAATTTCCTTGGGTTCAAGGCAAATTTATTAAATACTGTTTGAATAAAATAATCATAATTGTCAAACACAAATTTCTGTAGACTCATCATAGCCAGCCCGTTTAACCTGTCGTCTTCCATAGTACTCCTGCAGCCAAGTCTTGATCCTTCGCAGAGTACTGAAAAAGCGTTCAACTGTACTGAACTGGTTGTACATGGCTGGGCTAGTAGTATCATCAAAGCCTTTTTCGTTGACGGAAAGAAAGGTTCAGTCTCCTTTAAGACTTGGGAGACAACAAGATCTTTTAGTTCTTCACTACTCAGTTTCTTGTCCTTCCAAATTTTGTACCAAAGTTCTAGCTCTTCTTCTATGCCTTCTAAGTGGTAAAAACTATAAAATAAAGCTGTATTTTCCTTTAACTCATCGATTGTTATGAGTATCATGTGGAAAGGATGTAGATATGTTAATGCATAAGCAGGTGTATTTTCAGTAGAAAACCGTATTCCAAAGAAGAGGTTATAGAATCCAGATACGGAATTATTAAGGATCTTCTCCAGAACTCTGTGGGATTTGTTGCTGGATGGTTGCTGCTGAATATCAACAATCCATGGTATATTCAGATCAAGTCCCAGTTGCTCGGTGATTTGATTAGCTTCTTTTAACACTTCATCGGTGATTTTTTTCTTCATCTTTTCGATGGCTCCTAACCATTTCCACAATGTGTTGGAATGTGTGTTGGTGAGGTGCTTGAACCATATCCAGCGTCTTGGATTGGAGAACATTTACAATTGCCTCTAACATTTTGCATAATTTTATGCACGAAGACATTACGAATGATCACTTATGCCGCTGAATGCAACTGGAAAAGCACTTTTTCTTGTGGCAGTATTTAATTCAATGGATTGGGTTTCTTAATGCTTGCATCATTCTTACAAAGAGCTCCTTAAACACTCTGATGCACTTGTGTTGTTCAGACCATCTGGTCTTGGCATAGGCTTGGGATAGGCATATATATATGAGCATATATATATAGCAGTTGTTATACATATATATATACATATACAGGTTATATATATGCTATATATATATATACATATATATATATATATATATATATATATATATATATATTATTTCTATTTCTCATTTCCTCTCTCAGAAAAAATTTTTATTCTGTCAGTCTCGCGTGGTTCTTCCTCCAGACATCCCTTTCCTGGACCACTCCTCTTCTCTTCAACCATCTCATTGTCTGCATCTGGCATCTTTTTAGAGAATCCTCCACCGATTCGGTCCATCTCTTCTTCGGTCTACCCCTCGGTCTTCTTCCCTCCGGTGTCCCCCATCATCTTTTGGCATCCTGTCCGGCTGCATCCTCTCCAGATGCCCCCACCATCTCAATCTTCCCACATCCATCTTCGGTATAATCTTCTTCACTCCTACAGTTTCTTCTTCGCTCCTTATTCTGTCTCTTCTGCTTCTCCCAGTCATTGTTCTCAGAGGCTCTCCGCTGCTTGTATTCTGCTCTCCTCTCTTGTTGTCAGTTTCGGCTCCGCACAGCAGCGTCGGGGTCAGTATACTGTAGATTACCTTTTAACATCCATTCCAACGTTTCCGTCTTTCATCAATGGGTACAATGCCTCCCAGTTTGTCCATATTTTTCCCATCTTCTAGCAATTCCCATCATCCCCATACCTTCTCGTCGCTTCCCTCCCTTATATATATAGCATATATATATATATCACATACATGAGACATATATAGGAGGAGGAGAGAGAGAGAGGGCCGGACGAAAAGACAGAGCTAGCAACCTGATCCTTTCCTTTTGACAAATTAGCTTGTTCTTAGGTACGTATGGCACAAAGCTCACAGGACTGTAATTTTAAAACTCTGACCACAAGGATTGGTTGCTGAGAAGAAAGAAAAACTTCTAGGAGGCACATGGGATTAGAGTTACAATAATACAAGTTATAAAACTAAAAGTTAAAATTTTGAAAAATTTGGGCAGTACAACCAATGGACGAAATGGGGAAATGAGAGTTGGCTAATAATATGGTGGTCACAAAACAAAGCGAATTTAAATTAAAGCCTGTGGAAAATTTGGCAGCATAATGGGCAAAAAAAATTGGGGATAAGAGGTTATAATAATGTATTAAACTATGAGGACTGCAAACAAACCAAAGAGTTTTGAGAAAGTTAGGCAGCATAATTTGAGCTAAAATGGGAGATTAGATGCAGTAATGCTTAAGCTTCAAACTTCCTAACTTCATTTACAATTGATCAATAAGAACCCGTTTGGTTTTCAGTGGATGATAAGATTTTAATTTTAAAGCTTTTCTTCCAACATATATAAATGCTCAATAAGAACCCTTTTAAAGTTCATGATAAGAGTACCTGTAAACGCGAAAGGCGTTTCCACGATAAATGAAACGGTTAAACACTCAAATCTGGAAGAAGCATGAA
>JABUQX010126354.1:7500-23559 GCA_015478945.1 Trachelipus rathkii | reverse complement strand
ATTTGGTGTGCTTGCCAAACTAAATCATAATAATTATAATTAATGTAGAGTTATAAATTGTTAATTATAAAATTAATTTGAGTTATAGAAAAAAACACAAGTCTCCAAGTCTTTATCAATGTGTGGTACTCTCATTCATGGCATGACAAAATTCCTCAATATTATTTGGAAATGTTTATTTTCATTTTACTTTAGCTGTAAAATGACATTTGAGGAAATAAAGGAATTAGACAATTAAAATTTTAATTTAGAAAAGTGTCATATTTACTGATTGTATGAACAATATCAGCACTTAATACTAAATGATGAGTAGGCCTATGTAGCACATTTCACAGTAAATGTTTGCAAAATTTTTTTTACAATTTATAATTTAAAATTATACAATCAATTTAATTTAATTTTAATAATAATAATAATATTATAAAATTAATAATAAATAATAATAATAATAGATAATATAATAATAATACGGGTCTAATAGAGTAATTAAAATTAATAAAAAATATTTTTCACTTTTTAATATTATAAATAGGCACTTTTATTTAACAAGTATTACGGACGCCATAACAAATAGAGTTAGAAGTACTGAGAGAGAAAATAGGTATAGAAAAGAGTTAGAAGAGTAGCTGAGATAGAATAGTAGTTTTTGAAAAAATTAGAATAAAATATTAAAATAGTAAAAAAAATTGAGATTTTACATAAGTTGTATGTTGACCGTTTCTCTATGACCAGTTTTACCCATGAAATCGAAAAAACTTTAAAAATAACACTAATATTTTAAAATTTTTTACATGTTAAAATAGGAAAATTAAGAAATATATGTTTTAATAGAAATTCTGATATCATTATTCTACCAGATTTAAGAGAGTACAAAAATTTTTTTCAATTTTAAATTTTTTTTTTTTTTTCCAAATGGGGAAATTATTAAGGTTTTAGGAGTAAGTACTCATTATTAAATTCTATATATGGCTAACAATGCAGAATCGAAGTTTGCCATGGACTTTAAACAGGAATTTGAATTGAAAGAGTTTATTTACAAAAATATATCAATATTTAAAAAGTACTGGTTTCCCCTCTGTGACCGGTTTTCCCCCATTTTTACAATATATATTATATATATATATAATATATAAATATTTATATAATATATTATATATTAATTAATAATATTAAGGAATTAAATTTCAATGAAATATAAATATGATATATAAAATATATATAATATATATATATATGATATATAAAATCATATTTGAAACAAAATAATGTTGAAAAAATGAGAGAGAAGATTAAATTATATTTAGGTTTTATGGATTGCAGCAGGCGTTATGCAGATTAATAGATGAATATTTTATTTACTTGAGTTAGTGATATATATATATTATATATATAATATATATATATATACTATTAATTAAATAATAAATAATACTATATATATATATATATATAAATATAATAATATAATATAATATATAATTAATATATATATATATATATATGTCAATCTCTTTACAGAAAGATATGCCACCCCCATCTGCTGCGTAAACGTTCACTAAAATTTACGTACACAAGAAATACATTGGTCTCATTTCCCAACATCCATTTGTAAATACAGCCACCTAACACACCCAAGAATATCTACATATATTGTAGGAGAATTTTGGTTAATCTACCAATGTTTAAAGAATGGACAGCTTGCCCCCCCTTAAAATTCCTCCATCCACTCTTCCCTAACCACAGACTGCACCAATCCACCATTCCATCCAATAGTTACGCGAAAAACAACCCCTCCCCCAAATACAACCCCATAAAATATTGAGGACTCACTTTACAACACACATATGACTTTCTCCCCCCACATCGACCAAATTTCTTCTTCAACCCAACGGAAATAAAACACCCTCCGAAACCCTTGCCCAACACAAACTTCCGACAAGCAGAAAAAACACACCCTTACCGACAACCTGACAAACAACTCCTCAGAAAAATATTAAATTACTATTGCCTTCCCCCGGTATGGTCCAGCTATTCATACAATCCAAGCCTTAACAAATTACAAGTCATACACAAAAAAACACGGTGCCCTAGAATAATGCACTGGATTTACTAAACAACGCCCATCCAGCTTATTACACTGAATGGAGAACACAAGATATTCTTATCCCGCATCCACTACCACACTTTAAAGAAGGTATTAGGGACCTACAAATTTATTTCCAGAAAATTATAAAATACCTAAATCTATATAACCCTACACTACCTATCCATTAAGATACCTCAATATTCATCCGAAACATATAATAACTCTATCCGAAGTATCACCCTATAACTACCCTAGCTATATTATAAATATATATATAATATATAAATATACTATATATATATAATATAGTATATATATATAGATAATAGTATAATATATATAAATATATACATATATATTATAAATACCATACTACCAATATATATATATATACAATATATATATGAACTAAAAAATATATTTACTTTTCCCTCCCCTCCCTTCCATCACCAGCCTAATTTACTATAACTTATATATAAAAAGTACTTATATATATAATATTTATAATATATATTAAACCTAATAGATTAGAGAAATATTATAATATGAAATATTACGATATTATCTCTTTTATATCCTCATAATCTTGCCAGATTGATTCCTTTTAAATACTCGAACACACTTTTAACAAGTTTTTGATAATTCCGCCAAGCTTTTCACTAGTACATCTTTCTTTTCAAAGCATTGGAAGGACGAGATAACTCTAAATAAACACGAATCTTCTTCTTCAGTTGAAAAGGACTATATTATTTGAGTTTGCAAAAATAACCACTGGGAGAATGGGTTGAAGGTAAGACTTAAAGTCAGTAAACATCTATCGAAACACAAATCAGAAATACGCACTCTCTTACTTCATATGTTGAATAACATTAAAGAACGAATCCAGTACATACCTAAAACACCCCTAATATTACCTACGACATATAAAAACTACTTAGCCACCTACAGAAGATAATCTTAATCATAGTACCAGATAAGAGACCAAATATAACCTCGGTCATCACATCGAGTATAAAATAGGCAGTAATTACAAGTATAGTAGTCCCACTACACACAATAAAATTACAAGATGATTATATGCAATATAAATATTATTCTAAGAGTAAATTTACTGAGAAGAGAACAGACTATGTGATCAAAACGTCATTGATAAGTTTGTATAACTACCCGATACTTGAACAAAGAATGTTACGTATGTTTATATACACCAGGACAACATATAATATATATGCGTGGATGCACAGAGCGCAGGTTTGACATTAGCTGGTTACAACTACTAGCCACAATAGCGAGAATAGTTGTATGCGGACCCGAGCCCGAGGTCCGACCTCGAACCGCTATATCCTCCATGGTTTTTATATCAACCATAAGAATTCTCGCCTGTGAGTATCTAAGTCTTCCGCTTTGCATATCTGAAAAAGACCACTGAATAGGGATTCTAGTGATATCTTCTACAGATCACTATTAATAAGAGAAGAGAGAAGCCAGTGGAGAATACCGTACTATTTATACTAAGGATAAAAATGCATAAAATAATAATAATAATAGATAAGTAATATATAATAATAATAATAAAATATCCATAATATAATAATAATAATAATAATAAATAAAAATAATAATAATAAAATAAAATAATTAATAATAAGATTGTTCAAGACACTGAAAATAAAAGCAATTTCTTTCATCTAGATAATAGATAAAGAGTAAAGATCTAGAATAATAATGTAAATAATAATAATAAATAAATAATAATAGAGTAAATGAATAAGTAAAAATAATAAATGAAAATCAGATAATAATAATAAAATAAAATTATGAAATTGATTATTTTATAAATTAGCGAAGTTTCCCTTTCAATGAATTTAAAAGATGTATTCGAAAAGTATCGTTTAACTGAAAGAATGAAGGATATCATTCATAGCATGTAGAATGAATTGAAAATTTGTTTCATTAATTCATAAAATGAGCAAAATAAGAAAAAAAGACACAAGTTAAATAACTATAACTTACCTCTCAATATTACTAACACCGAGAATAACAAATTGAAAACATGGATTAGTTGAAGTTCTTACATATTTAGCGTAAGTTTTCCATGCAATAGCCTCTTTTGTTCTTAAATGAATACATATATACACTTATCTTTAATGGAGATGATCATGTATTTAATAGACAATCTTATATTAAATACTGTTCTCTGCTCACGTATGAACATTAATTCCATTGTATAGATGTGTACGTCTTAGAATAAATTTACCTTTCGTGTTACCTTCTTTAAAACTCATAATTTCTATGAAGGCGTTGGATTCCAATATAAATATAATCCAAATCACCAAATATAATATATAATTGTTAACGTTATAGTTTATAATTTTAATTCAGAACTAGAATTTAAATTTTAGTTTAACATATACCATATTAGGTATCAATTTACCATAGGATTATCTTCTAAATGTTCCATAATATAAATTCCATGCAAACAAATTTATAATCAGTACATCTAACAACAAGTTCTGTGCGATATATATTTTAACTATAACAATAGCATTTAGAAATGTAAAATATGCTCATATTTATATAATTAATACTAGAAGTTATTAAGACTAGAGTTACATACTTCGTTTATGGTAAATGGTTACATTAATATATTCTTTTACCTTCCCGGTGGATCAATTAGAAACAAAAAAAGATAATGGGGAGTATAGATGGATTAGTGTCAGGTTAGTCTTTATTAGGCTCGAAATAGAATATACCAAGTTATCAAGTTAGTGGTTTATAGTATATAGATTTTTTCATTTAGATTGACGCTCTGTTCTTCAACATGTCCAGCCGACCACTGCCGAGTCTACCTGGATACCACTCTTATGAATCCTGGGAATCTCAAATAGATATATAACTAAGAGAACTGTAGACCGAACTGTTTGAAGTCTTGCCATACTGTTCTAGTTGAGGAAGTGGATCTTCTATTAGAACCTTAAAAGCTTTAATTATTCAGTACTATCTCAGAATTGTAATCAAATGCAAATGGATAATATACCTAAAAATTACTCAGTCATTTGAGAAAGTCATAATACTGCACATGCAATGAACTGTCAAAAAATATACAGAGTATCATAGAACAAACTAATTTATTTATCCAATTTTAAGATATTTAATATGTTATTATAGATAATTGATTTACTTCTTTAACGTGTGTTCTATCTTATATAATGCATACCTAGCGATGTGATAAATAAAAATTCATAATAAAAGAACTATAGCTTATTGAGTCAATCAAAAAGACTTAATTTTACTTCCAATATATCAAAAATATAATTTACAACTGGACTAGAATACTTTTAATTCGTGATTATCGTTTAGGAAAGGCCATCTCCGCTCTATACAACACCGATAACTTAACATCTTAGAAGTAAGCAGTTTATGTGGTATCAAGTCTCTTTCAAAAACTTATTATATGACACATATAAATTGCCTCAATAAATTAATAAATGATTCAAACAAAATTACAGAGATGCTGAATCGTAAGTGATTTCATGATGCAAATGATGAATTGACTTAGAGATGAATTTTTATTTCAAATGAAACTGTCCTCTGTGTAGAGTGTATTTTCACTAATATACCACTGTGGCAATATTTGCACAATATTTAGTAACACATATTCCCACATATTCAACACATTTTAAAACGCACAGAGAGTGTTAGTTTATTTACAATTCGCTTTCTTATAATTGATAATCAACATTTATGCTTTTTCTATATGCACAAACTCATTATTTTTATCTTTATAGGACAAAACTCAGTGTATTTTAATACAGAAAATGAACCAACCGTATCAGCCCCCCACCCAATGAGTAAAAGTTCATTGCATTTGATTTCCAGCTAAAAATCAAGGTAATTAATAACACTATCACGAATTAGCAGATTGCTACCATCACAAGTGAAATCTAAGTCATGCATATGAGTAAAAAATTCCTAACTGAGTACTATTGAATCAGTATTACAAGCACTTAAATATAGTGTAACAGTCTAGTGAGATAGTTAAGTATTCAACTTATAATTTTTCGTCATCATGCTGTTAACGTCCCCTCAGAATCACCATGAATTAATAAAAGGTAGCTCGGGTCTAAGGTAATCTAGTAATAAATGATATTATTGTAGCGATTTAATACTTGCACCCAGCCACCTCTCCCTAGGACTATATCTCTTTCTCTCGTAATCTATCTCCATCTCTTCTTTCATTTAAGTTCTGAATAAACTATGTTAATTTTAACATATGGTCAAATAGTTTATGATCCAAAATTTTTTCTCTATTATTTCTAACATATTTATATCTATTACCTAATTATTTTGGGGTAGAGTATGTCAGAATAATACTAATAATAATATAAAATATTTGTTTATTAAAATTATTACTATATATTTACTTGCTTTGAGCCTTTTACTGAATGTTGTTAACATTTTTAACTTTCTAGATTAATATAAAATAAAGTTGTAATGTGTATTTTGATAGCTCATCGATTTTATATATAAATTGCTAAGTATTATTGGTGGCACCAGTCTAATATTAGTAATTGTATTCCGTGTCTAGGAAAAATTAATAAATGCATACGAAAAGGTATACAAATAAAATTTCAGGCACCGTTACTTAATTTATTGGGACTCTGCATATGACTCTTTATACTGAATTGAACCCGAGTTTAGAGTCCACTATCTTAAAATATCCCCTGCCCGGAAACTCTGACTAGTGGGGCTAGATTATTCAATAAGTATTATATATGTTAATATATAAAAGAATTATTAATATTATTATTTATATATTTGTGATTATATAAAATATATATATAATATATATATATATTATAATATATAATATAAGTAGATAAATATTAGTGTGTTTTGGATACTGCATATTATAGTATATATATATGATATATATATATAGAATTGTTAAATATTATGATTTAGTCACCAAGCCATACATAACATGTTATAATTGATAATATTTCGCCCTATACTCTAGAAATATATTTATTACCAAATATAAAATAAAATTATAATTACTACAGTTAGCATATATATATATAGTATAGTGATATATGTTATTAATATATATGAATAAGTACATATGAATATAATATATAGGGTTAAGATAGAGAATATAGAGGTACGAGATAGTTGGAATAGGAAGAAGAGAATAGTAAGTTAATTGAATGAATATTAAGAGAAAGACTGCAAAAATGATAGGAGGTTGAGAATCAGTTCGAGGGGTTTCCGAATCAGCAAGAAAGAGACCCATTTCTTTGTGTGCTGAATAATTGAAGCGCAGAGACAGTGAGAAGAATACACACCTTTTGAGGAAGATGCAGAAGTTATTTCAACGTAGAGGGACCAACCATGTGTCAATTGGGAGGAGGAGGCTATGGAAGGAAAACGGGAAGAAGTAAAATTGGAATACCACGGCAGGAATTGCGAGTGAAGGAAACGGAGAGAGAATTGGAGAGGACTTAAGAGCGTTCTTATCAAGAGAGAAAGAGACCATATACATAGTATGGGATTCTAAAAATGCCAAAAGGATTCATAATTTCTAGATATGGCGTAAGGTAATAGATACTCGTTCAAGTAAGAGAGGACTTGGATCTGTCATAATGATTCATTGTCTATGAGTTGACAAATCTCTTCATCCTTGTCACTCTTTTGAAGTGAAACGTAGAGAATCTCGATGAGTGGTACAGGTTAAAACATTTACCTTTGAATGTGAAGGAGAAATTAAAGAGAATAATCCGTACTGTTGTCAAGATTTAGTTTTTTGTGTTTATTACGAGAGAAGCAAGCACTAGCAACAAGGAATGTTGAACTTGTATACAAGCAAGAACTTGATCTTGTATAGTTACTCTTTTTGATGAGAGATTGCTGAGTGCGCCAAGATTAAGTCCAGTTTTGTTATTGATAGTGTACGATGTGAGTAGCTGTTATTAGGAGTAACATAAGGAGAAAAAGAAGAGACGGATGAGAGAGAGAGAGAGGAAGAACAGGAGATGCTCGTGTTTTGCGTTGTTTGTGGTCAAAACTAGAGCAAGGAAACCGTGAAAAAATGCTCACCCAAGTAAGGGAATTCGGCTTTAATTCGTAAGGTGTTAGGATTCCCGTGCTATGGACCCAAAGATTGATAGGCGAGAAAGCAGATGACGTAGCTTCGAGAGTTCTCAATATCTATATGCAACTAGTACGATAGAGTGAAGAACCAATGTTCAATCTGGCGACGCTTACTTTACTCGTTGGGCTTTTAATGTTGCAAATTACGTAACGGTGCAGACAAGGTTGGTGTTACCACAGTTCATCTCTTTAGCTCTCGAAAGATCCGGAAGCAGAACTCACCTTTATCAAACTCTTGGAACTAGTAGATTAAGTAGTTGTTGTATTGTAGTAAGTAGTCTATGATATTGAATGTATAAAAGTTGACGTAAAGTTAAGTAGTTGATAGTTTACCATTTGAAAACTAGTATGGTGTTTATATTGATATAAATGACATTAAATAAATTATTACTATAAGAAAATTATATTAATATACATTTAAGTTTAGTGTTATTTAGTGTTAATATAGTTTTATTACCTGTCTTTACTATTGTTTACCAGCAATAAGTGATTATGTATATTAATAAGTAATTTATAGATATATATTAATTAATTTTATATATGTTAGAGATTCTATATAAATATGGCTATTAGTATCATATATATTATTACTGATCTATATTTATATAGAGAAGCAATACTGCGATATAACAAGTTATCTTAGAGTATTTATCAATACTTTTTAAGTATAATAATATTAATTATATTGCGATTTATATGGTTTTAATATTATATATATATATAGATTTATAATAATATACTAGTATGTACAAGTATTATATATTCATAACTACTTGAGTTATATCGTTATTTAGAGCAAGTAATAATAATTTTTACCGAAGTAATAATACATCTAATAGGTCAATGAGTTTTATTTATCATTTATCTGTATAATACAAAAGAAAGGAAAGAGCAAACAACATTAGTTGGTTCACACTCCGTTCGGCGGCCATCCTGTTTGGCCACGTGGCTCTTCTTGGTATGTATATTCACTTATTTAATATTTGGTTTAGTCTTGTGACTTCCTGGGATGCCAATTTGTCTAGCATTAACCTCCAATAATAAGAGTAGTGTTCTTGGACGATAGAAAAAAATGGCTATAAATCTCCTCTCGTGCTTTGGAATAAGATGCAGGATGATTTTGACATCGGTTCATTGAATACTTCATATCCGCAATCAATTTTAGCAGTCCAAATAAGATTTTGGCCAACGAAATAGTATTTAGACTGTTTGTTCCTAAATTATTTATTCTTAAAGGATCGTCTCTCTCCGCCATAACCACCTAGAGTGATTTTAATCACATCACGGGATAAACCAATCCACAACTTATCTTTATAATATTGTGTTTTTAAACTCGTGTGGTTTCAAATTGTTTTGTACAAGGGGAATGTGGTTAGTTTTCTGGGAGGAGGGGGACGAAATTATGAAGTGGCAGAAGACACGTGAGCCATAATTGTATTGCGGAGAACGACCACACACGTGGGCTACGCCTTCACCGAAAAAATGTGATATATTATAAAATAATTCTCTTTAAATAAATAAAATTATGTCTCATCGAAACTATCTTCTCTCTCTCCTTTGTTACTGATACCATCTCTGGTACTCACCAATATACTCGGTGTTAGCTACTCTTTATTGTGCCATACTCTCCTATCATAGCTACCGTTCTTTGATTTTGCTCTCCTCTGCTCGGTACATTTTTCTTTATGGACTCCGATCTGGCTCCTCTTCTTTCAAACCTCGAAATTTTGTCTCTATACCTCATTTTCTCTAAATTTCTCATCTAAAACATACCGTCTCTGAGTAAAGGCCGCCTCTCGTGGGACACAGTTGTGTCATTTGGCTGCATGCAACTTCTCGTAGAATACTGGTACAAGTCCAAAGTGATCTCTTCTATTCACCTCAGTTGTATAAAAATATGACAATAATAGATGGTCCATGATTATTCAATAAACCAAAAAAGTATAACACATTTATAAATGTTTCATTTATTATTCTCTCTCGAATTATTGACTCTTGAATATAAAGTTGACTCAGCGTCCACCAATCCATAACCCATTTTATTACTTACTTTTAATATTATTTGAATAATGATAGTAATATTAGCGATTAATTTTTTTCTTGATACAAACATTAATATCATTTCATATACTCTATATTATCATCATATGTTTAATAATTTAAAATTGTATAACCCCATACACTTAAATATGTACAGACCGCACTTTTATTGGTCAACATATTATTGAATAAGAAACTGAAATTCACATAAAGAATAATTTTGTTCTAATAATTCAGCACATAAAGGTATTTACTAATTGTCATATTACAATAAGGAAATTAAATATAAATTTTAACATAAGTTGCAACTCCCCCTGAGTTAACCTAACAATAAAGCCTTAAGATTTCATGTCATGGACCACTTCGGACACATAACAAATAAAATAATTTTAGGGTAGTGCTCTATGGTTTCATTTCAATGATTTAAAAAAAAAAATTATGGTTTGGAAATTGGTTAGGTATCGCTTGTAACACAAAACTAAAAGAGATAATTCGAAAAAAGTATACTTCTGTTACTTTTTTATGATAATGACCTTAATCTATGCATATTTTCAAGTTTGAAGTCAGAACATACATGCCTATACAGTACTACATTCTGTACATAATTGAGCCAAACAAGAATGAAATCCTCCATAATTTTCATATATATAATTTGCATTATATATTTTCATAAGTCTGGGATAAAACTATGATCTATCAGTCGACATGAAAATAAACACCGGAATCAACATATTTTATGATGAGAAATGGCGTGTGAAGAGTTACATCATTCAATGTATCAGAAGGTATGGCATACCTATCCTTGATGTCTTTAAAAATCTCAGTAAATTCAATTCTCTCTTAGAGTTGTGTTATGATCCTTTTTTTTATTATGGTGTATAGTGAGTTATGTGAGAGGGTGAAAAACGGGGGATTACGTAATACGTCCCATGGCAAAAAGTTGAGCTTTGGGATAAAGGTGGAGAAGAAAAGCACGTAAACACAAGAAGAAGAACAGCTCAAACGCTGAAGAAGAGCGGGACAAGCACTGAAGAATATAACCTGATAAGCGTTGAATAAGAATGGAAAGAAAATTATAGAAAAAATAAGAAAAAACTCTTATTTCAAAATGGTTCGTTATCGTCTTAATTGAAGATAATATAACTTTTCATTTGAGGTCGCAAACAAATTATCTATGTTGGAATGGATATTGGTATCGGTAATAAATATATTATTGGAATAATAATCTAGAACCAGTTAAAAAGTTGTTTTGTTCAGTGAATTATAATGTCTATTGCAACGATTATAATTATGAATATTATTGGTCTAAACAAATATTATTCATAAATTGGTATGTTTTGTTCACAACATAAGAGTTGCTCTACACAGGTATAATATTATATTAGATAAGGAAGAATAGTAGAAGATGAATAATAACTCCCCAACATTTCCTAGTTCACTACTTAAATCGAGCCTAATATCCTCTACTATTTATTACTATAATTTATGTGAGTAGATAGTGGCATCAGTATTATTAAGTTTTAAATTACTATTAAGAATTATGTCGATTTGAGAAATTAGTAGAATAAATTTCGAGAAAGTGAAGATGGCTGCCTATATGAACTTATTTATTTTTAGTTGGAGTGGGTAAGTAAGCGGGGTTGCCTATACCAATTATAATTGTGATAAAAATAGTGGAATATCTAATTAAATATCGGTATAAGCTCCGCGATATTATTATATTAACCGATACTTTCATACTAAGTTAGAACAATATATGTAATTTATAAGAACGCATGTTTAAATAAATCACCCTATTCCTTGTTAATTGGGCTCTGTTACTCGCATATTTGTAAGAGTTCTGCAGATGGGAGTATTACACCAGCAAGCCTTCCCATGTCTGTAGTCAGTAAATTTAACTCTTTTGTGTCTAGCAAGAGCGACGTCACAACTCGCAAACCGCGCCTTTCGTGGTGAAACTTATTAGATATCAATCTCTGACACTCCACCGGGGCGACTTATGTGTGCTGAGAAATTCTGTGTACGCACGCAAACCACCACACGTAGAGTTGCGGGTCTATGCTTATACGCCCGCGTGGAGTTGTTGAAACAGCTCTAAATTATGGAGTACTTAGAAAGGGTCGCCTCTTAGTCGCTCTGCACGTTATAGATGTATAAATCGACTTTACGCAACTGTGAATAGGGCCCTTTAATACAGCCCACGCTTTTATAATAACGCTCGATAACAGAAGGCCTATATCATTCGGCACAGCAGTTTTTAAACGAGCTCCGAATTAATACGGGTTTAATTAAGTGCACCATCATTGTGAATCGGACCGCGTATTTAGAAGACTAGCTTAGTGTTCAAGGACAATGTTCCCCTGTGTCTTTTAAGAGTAGACACGACTAAAGCTCACCTTTCCCGGAGGTAATGTTTAAAAATTTATAGAGGTATTCTGATTATATCTATATGATTTTGAAAAGATGTGGGTGTAATGTTTACAATAGATGATAATTAATTTAGTGTGTTTATATGTGTGTAACCTATATTCATTAATTATATACTAATGAGTGATATAGTGAAATGGTGGTGGAGTTTAGTAATTGCCCAGTGGATTAGTATGAATATACCCATACTATTTAATAGTATGTTAGAGTAAACGATGAAGTTTATACATTAATAACATGGTTTTAGTTTTTTAAGTATTTTTATAGGTATACATTCACGAGCACAAAATCTTAATAATAATGGTATTCTTAGATCTTAAGGTAGAATATCTAAATTTACATAATTATTTTGTTTCATCACACTTAGGTGGTGTATTCTTGGTGGTTGCATACTGTAGGTTTATGAGTGCAATCAAGATTTGAATAATGTTCTACTTTGGCATATTTAAGATAGGAAGAATATAAAGGAGTGATGATATTATAACTATATATATAAATATAATATATACTATATAGATATATAATTAAATATGAATAGTATAATATGAAGGTATATGAGTAGTAGTAGTAGTAAAATTAGGATTATAATTAGGTTAAAATAAGCACCAAAGAGAAGTTCAGGTCTTTTATCTTTATATTGAGCATTATTGATATATGTTTATATTATGATACATATAATTAGTAGATTACTCACAATTAAATCCAACCATCTACCTCATTTCTTAACTCTCTTACTCTCGTATTCACTCCTTCATCTCTTCTTACTCTCTCTTACTAAGGCCTCTCTACTTATTTCATCTAGATTCACTTCTCATCTCTATCACTTCATTCTTATCATATGATATATCACAACACTTCTCTGGTCGTCTCTCTTCATATCTCTACTTCATCTTTCGTGACTTCCGGATGAGAGAATAATATATAAATATTTAGCACATTTTAGAGAAGGCCAATCTCTCATTATAACATAATTTATTGATATGATTATTATAATTATATTCCATCCAAAAAGTAATATACTACATACATCTACTAAACTAACTGCTTATACTCTCTTCATTTTTTAATATATATAATTTAATATATATTTATTAAATATATATAAATTTAATATATTAATATATTATATTATAAATATGATTATTAATTTATATATTATTTATATTATTAATATATAATATATATTATATAAATATATATATATAATATATTTGATATCCCCTATCTTATTAATTAAAATTAATATCCCCCTTGATTCCCCTATCTTATTAATTAAAATTAATATCTCTTTATTCCTATAATATTAAATATTAATTTATATATTATATATATAATATATATATATATATATTATAATATTATAATATTATATAGGTTATAAATATATATCTTATAAAGGAATTACCGAGATACCTATTTATATACCGTATATATTTATATATCATATTCATATTAATAATCATATGTATGTGTATATTAGTGAGTTAATTAGTGTACTCTCATAAACTAATGCACCATATAATTATCCATTATCTATATATGCCGCTTAATGTTGGAAAGATAAACGAGTATTATTAATATTCAGGGGTTGAATGATGATGAGTTATAGAGTCAGTTTAGTATTAACCTAACCCAAACCCAGCTTTTCTCAATATAAACTATACATTAAATAATATTAATATAATATATAATTATTATTATATAATATATACCCCCCGAGATCCCCTATCATCCATATCACTCATACCCTACTCACCTCCACACCTACCCCCACTCTACTCACCCCTCACCCCTCCACCTACCCTTCACCACCCTAGAATAATATATCACTCCACTATCCCCTAGTTCTTTAAAAAAAGAGATTATCTGTATGAATTATACGCTATTAATTATATAATATTAAATAATATAATATATAATAATATTATATATATATATTAATAATAATACATTATATACTAATCATTACTCCCACCCAATCATCGTACCTTCAGTTTACCCCCCGAGGGCGTTCTCAACAACTACCATTACCAACTGCCATAGATAGTGAGCGAATTTTTTGTGGTGTTTGTCGTACTTCATTCAGGGGTTGAATATGATGCTTGTACAGAGCAGGCAACTGGGAGTAATTTATAAAGTTCTGTAGTCGGTTTATAGAATCCCATGTATGTTAGTACCTTGCTTAGAGAGAGGCTGTGATTCTTAAAAAAAAGAAAAAAAAAAGAAAAAAAAATAGAATCATAAATATTATTTAGATCAGTGGAAGATTTGAGTTTTCATCCTTTTAAATATTTTAGAGTAATGTGGAAGTTTTTGAGGCATTAAATTCAACCGTTTTCTTTGTCCCAATTGAAGATAGGAAAACGATAAGTTGCTCCAAAGTCATCTCCTTAGCACATGCTATTTGAAAATGGGTACATTATTTTTCAAAATGAAAAATAAAGTAAGATAGATTCATCACCATAACAGTGGGTAGATATTTACAAAAAAAAAAAACAAAAAAAAAACGGATGTATAAATAAATATTGATAAATCTTGAAATGGTTAAAGGGGATAGAACAAAGCCTTGTGAAACGCCCTCTCTTAAAAAATGCTTTTAAAGGAAAGATCGAAACCCTTTGCTGAAGCTGATGATATAGCAAGACCAGAAATGAAATCAAAGACGAGTTTCTAATAGAGGGATTGAAACAATAAACATGTTGGAAGTTGTTGATCCTTGTAAGTCGTATGCAACCCATATATTGGGTGATTTCACTCAAGCACAGCATATCTTGAAAAGGTGGAATCTTGAACTTTTCACCTCATCAATTCTTCTGTTATCACCGACACTCTCCAATCTCCTTCTCAACGTCTTTCTTTCATCATATTTAGCCTCCTGTGAAGAGAGTTCGTGTGATTTTTCTTTCCGAACACACTCATCTTTTCTCTCTTCAACTCTCTAACTCCAGACTTAACCGCTATGCACATTCTTATATCGTCTATGGCGACCATTGATTAACTAGTTAACAAATTAAAAAGTGTTCCTCAATTCTGTTCTAATTATGATCACCTTTGGCCTTTCCAACTAGATGCAGTATATATATATATATATATATATATATATATATATATATATATATATATATATATATATATATATATATATATATATATATATATATATATATCTATATATATATATATATATATATATATTTATATATATTTATATATATGGATTTATCTTCTGAACCAGATCATGTGAGGAGAGTCAAGACGACAAGGCTAACAACCCAGCCCTTTAATTTCATTGCTTGAAACAGCTCTAGGACTAGCATTGGAAACCAATTCGCCTAGAAACATGATCTTCTGGA
>JABUQX010126353.1:0-29316 GCA_015478945.1 Trachelipus rathkii | reverse complement strand
GTTATGTATATAATTATAATATATATGCTATTAGTATATATATATATATAGTATTGTATTATAAAGAAAGTTATAATAAGTCACCAATACTATATAATGATAAAGGTATTTAAAATTATTGCTTGCTGCTGAAAAAATTGCGGTCGATAATTTCGGGGGCTGTCAGCCCCCGTCAGCCCCCCCTCAGTGGCTAAGCCCCTGTGATATAGTTACCTTTCTGGGCTAAATTTTACCTCAATTTGGCGTTTCGATGTTTGCATTTGTCCTTACCGAAATTGATGGCGGCCGTATATTTAACGTTATTGATGAGATGTTTCATTCATGAAATTAGCTTTAAAATCGTAACTTATTCTTTGCAAATCGTTATAAGACTGCATCACAATTATTCCTGAGTTTTGATCAATTATTTTGAAAAAAACCATTTGTTATTTTTTTTCTATTTTTTTTTATTCCACGTGCTCCATCAGAGACAGCTGATTGAAATATATTTTTGTAATCGCTTATACATCGAGTTTCGATTATGCCTCCGAAATTCTGCGTGCTTAAAACTTGGATTAGCATTTCTTATCGAGCACGTATTAGTCACAAATGCAAAATGGACGGTGCTTTAATCTCCTAAAGAACTCCAAATCATACTGGCAAACCCTGGCCTATGACCTTGAAATTTACTAGAAATGCTGAGTAGTAAATGGTTTGATTACAGAAGCAAACTGCCCCTACTTTTAACGTATCCGGACTACCGTTTTTACACTCAGTGCTATGCAAAAGAATCTTTGCCAGAAAATTCTATTCCACACAATTAAATAACTTAATATTTTCTGTAAAACATATATTTTTCTTAACCCTTTTATTTACACCTAAAGTCGTACTTCTCCATTCCTGACCTGCTATTCTAACTTAGGTTAAATATCGCAGAAATTCAATGCACTCTTCAATGTTGTAGCCTTACATTCATTCAATTCGATTTTTATTTTTTTTTTTCCAGGACCGAAATTTTTTAAAGTAGCTTTAGAATAAATTGATGATAGATCATCCCTTATCACTCTGTTTTTTACGCTCTTTCAAACCATTTATTGTTATTCATACAAAAAGGAATGCATATCAGCTGGTGAGTGACCGAGTACTAAAAATGCAGGAATGTTCATTCACTGCATCAGGTAAAGTAAATATTCAAAAGTATAAACTACTCAGAACAAGTGTCCATTAACATATCCGCTAGCAAACCTAGAGTAATCGTGTTCATTTGTAGTTTCCAGTAGCTTTTAATGTAAACCATTGAAAACAGTAATGGTAGGCTAGGTGAGTATGAATTAACAATAACATAACTAGTAAAGCTAAAATATATAATTTTAAATTGAACCTTTTTTGCCCCTATTAAAAAAAATTTTTTGAAGTTTTTTTGTTTTTTTTAATCTGACTTATGAAACTCTGTTAAATGAAACAAAAACTAAAAATTGAGCTCAGAAGAAAAAAGATCGGTTAATTTTGGCATTCTAGTAGGTTGGATAACCCATTTTTTTCTGAGTTTTTTTTATTTTTTTTATTGCATTTTCGCAAGAAGATGACTTAATTAAAGAACCAATTAAATAAGGAAGTTAAAAAAGTTTATTTTGGTAATTGCTAGTATATGGGGACATGTCCAGTTCACGTAGCCATAGTATTTAAATTAGAAACATTTCATTTACAAATATGGTTTTAAAAAATTATATTTGAAGTTTTTTTTTACGCATTGAGTTATTTTGAGTTAATACTTTTTCAACTAAAAATTTTTAATATTAACGCTCTGAATATCATAACAATTCGGTGGTGCTTTTTTCTTTTTTTTCCGTTCCTCTTCCCCGTCCATGATTTAAGTGAATCACTGTGAAATGCGTTTCAGATTGTTGATACATCGATCGATATCGATAAATTATTTTTTTTATAATCGAATTTTTTCAACTAGATTTTTCGAAGAATCAGATATCTATAGAATAAGTGTACGGTAAATAGTATTTCAAAGAAATAAAAAAATTTGTAAAACAATATTTGTGCGTAATATAACATATAAAAAAAAAAAAGTACGAATTAATATCAAACAAATATGAAAATTTACACACACACACATATATATATATACTATATTTAATATATATCATATAATATATATATATATATATATATATAATATATTATAGTATGATATATATTATATATATATATATATCACAGCCCAGTGGTAGGCTATATATATAATATATATATATATTATATATATATATGGTATATATATAATATATATAAATATATATAGGTGAATATATATAATATATATTACTATTATTACGGCCCATTAGGGGGGCTCGAGCCGGCGGGGAAGGGGGGGCGTTTTCCATACCCGTAGGGGAGGGACGGGGACCCCAGCGACACCCAAAAATACCAAGAGCGGGGGTTCCGGAGACCCTCCCCGGAGGGGGTGAAATAGTCCTACCCTCTCGTTCTCCCGGTAAGGCCGAGAGACGCCGACTCCTGCCATGCCGGGGCGGCTAACCCTTGGGGTACCCATTAGTTTTTTTAAAAAATATATATTTTTTTAAACTAATGGGTACCCCAAGGTAGACCACCCTGATAGCAGGAGTCGGGTCTCCTCGCCCTTTCGGGGCAACGAAAGGGTAGGATATTTCCACCCTCCGGGGAGGGTGCTCCGGAACCCCCCGCTTCTTTGGTATTTGGTGTCGCGGGGGTTCCTCCGCCCTACCCCTACGGGGTATGGAAAACGTCCCCCCTCTGTTCCCCGTCGGCTCGAGCCGCCTAATGGGCCGTATATATATATATATATATATATATATTATAGTATATATATATATATACTATATATATATATATATACATATTATACTATATAATTTATAGTGACTCAATCGCCTCACGAAATCGGCTACGAGTCGATCTAATACGGCGAGACCTCACGCAGCTGTTTCAACGTACTCCGTAAAAATTTTCCACTGGTCCACAATAATTTTGCCTATAATATATATAATATATATATATATATATATATATATATATATACTATATAATTTTACTATCTATACTCTAATCATTCTCTAAAAATAGTATATACTAATATATGGTATTATTTAAGAAACACAATATTTATTATTACTTAATAATTTTATTATTATTTTATTTTATTATTATACAAAATTCGTGTGAAGTAAAATTTTATTTTAATTTTTTATTTTTTTAATATACTATGTATTAATTTCGAGACAATCGAATTGTAGATAATCGTTCAAAATTATCGATTATGGGAATTTTTTTTAAATGCAATCGATATATAAAAAATCGAAACAAAGCAAATCGATAGCGATACCCTAAAAAAACTGAGAAACATTAGCACGTTTTAAATTTTATGGGGCGTTTTTTTTTTATAACCACATTCAAACTGAGCAATAAAATATACGAAGATCCGTAAAATAAACTTCAAATAATTTTAAAACCAATTTGTTAAATGAAATGTTATACTTTTGTTATTTGGTATTGAAGTTTCAGAACTGTTAAATCAGAAAATTACTCAAGTTCATTAATAGTTATCTATACATACTGGATAAAAATAAAAAAAAATTTTTTAAATAAATTGCTCGGAGAAAAAAAAAAAAAAAAAAAAATATATTTTTTTTATAACTGAATATATATATTATACATATATACTATTATATATATATACTATATATATTATATATATCTATCATATATAGGCATGTGCCGAATAGTGAAAAAGCCGAATACCCGTGAACACCGAATATTCCTAAAAGTAATTCGGCGAATTACCGAATATTCGGTGCCGAAAAATCACTTCACTAGCTTCGGGGCCTGCCGAATAGTTATTGCCTCAAAGTTCGACGATCATCCATTAGGGGGAGAAAATAAAGAAAACTTTACACTGGTCCAACAAAAAAAAGATGAAATTTTTCTTGGATGGACTTTTGTAGCAGATATATAGGTGCTGATGTATACATGTATGGATGCAAATGACCTGGATGATGTCTATCATCCATCGGAAATACAGTCGGATGGTCCGGCATTGTTCACCCAGGGTGAACTGGAACGATCTTGCAGTGGAGTTGTGTTTTTGTCGAAGCAGTTTGTCCTGAGCTGCTGCTTCGGAGGTTGCATTTGAAAAGATGACTCTGGACCATGGCAAAGAGGTAACATGTTTATCGTAACAGAGAAGCAGAGCTGCGAGGCTCTTCTCAGATGGTAACCTGGTGTATTGCAGTGAAGTTGGCAGCGGCCTACCCTACTACTCGCTCTGGGACTCCCAGCATACGATGCAAGGTGAGTGGCGACTGTTTTATGACACTTCCAAGAGTAGTTTAAAGTGTGCGTTGTTACACAACGGACGGCAACCGGTATGCTTCGGTTCCAGTAGGGCACTCGGTACGGACACAAATACAAACAAGCAATGCAAAATCAAGAACAGTTTGGAGGGCTACCAATCATTCAGGTACATGGATGGTAAGTATGCGTCGACCTCAAAAGGTAAACATTTTGCTCAGTCAACAAGCAGGTTTCACCAAATATACCTGCTTCTGTGCTATTGGGACAGCCGGGCGGCAAAGAATCACTGGGACCAAAAGAGAATGGCCTACCGAGGGAAACCTTGACGCCAGGTGACAGGAAAATCGTACGTGAACTCACTTGTACAGCAGCAGAAAACATCATCTTACGTCCACTACACATAAAACTTGGTTTGATGAAACATTTGTGAAGGCCCTGGACCATGATGAAGAATGCTTCCGCTATATACCTGCCACACGTTTCCTGGTCTGAGTCGGACGAGAAGCAAAAAGCTGGGGTATTTGATGGCCCACAAATACGCACACACCCCTCCGTGATGCTGCCTTTGGGCCTAATAAACAATGACCTGTGTCTAGATGCAAGAGCCGTGGATTTCTTTTTTCAGAACGCAGGCACAGAACTTGTTCTGGGGAAACAGGAAAGCAAAGAGAACCACTAACATTGTACCCGGAACTGCAGCAGTTTACATTCTCATGGGAGTTAGAATGAGGTATAAAAGTGTGCACTACTTACCTTCTCACCTAAGAAATTTCCGGATAACCTAGGGCGATGGTTATGATGAAGCGAGGGTGAACGGCTTCCATCAAGATCTTAAAGTTAAAATGGAAGGACGTTAACCCAGGACAGTGGGTATCAATTATGATGCGCCGACTATTGTTGGAGCTTGATGAGGGATATTTTAGACGCTATGACTACCAATTCGTCTACGAAGAGAAAGTTTACCATCGTAGGTATGTTATCATTTGCAGAAAATTTCCTTCTATTCAAACATTCATTTGAACTCTTCATTACTCCTTTTCCATAGTTGTATTATATGTTTAAACATATATCTATCAAAAGACCTGTATCATATCATTGCGATTTGTTTATCTCCCTTCATATATCCAATATATAGTAATATACTAATATATCTATATATATTACTAATATAATATTATATATATATATATATACTATATATAGTACTATATATATTATATATATATAATATTATACTATACGTTATAATATATATAGATCCCAATGAATTTCTTGATAGACCCTCTTGAAAAGAGGTAAAAATCATAAAATTTTACAAATTGTTGTTACACATCAAATATCTCACAAATGCCGATGTCGATATGCAAAAACCGCGATTACATTTTGGAATCAGCACATCATAATCAATTGCAAAACACCATCCAAGAAATTTCATGTTTACCAAAGTGGTTATATACAAAGTAATAAAACAAAAATCAAATAATATTTCTTACTTTTAGCAAAAACCTTTCACATATGTAAAAATAATTTACATGAAAATTGAAAAGTTTCGTAGGTTTAAGAGAGATATTAAAAAAGTAAACTCATTTTGAATACAGCCTAAGGTGAGAAATGACAGAACATTAGGCCAGTTCTCCATTTTCAGGGGTATAACCTATTTCTTGTGGCTTCAATAACTATTTCCTCCCTGTTCTAAATCTAGTCCTTACACTTTCGACTATGACCGGTGGAGCTGAACGAAGGTATTACTTGCTAGTTTTTTCAAATTCAAACAACTATTTCAAATGTTTTTCCACCAATTGAAGGGGAAATGTCATTGTCTTCACTGGTCAAGGTAGGCCCCCTTTATTTGGTTTGTTATTTCTTGCATAAATTGACCCCGTATGTAGCCTTTCACTTTTATGTACAATAATCACATATCGTCAAAAGAATGGGACTTTCTTTTTTCCTCTCACTTTCTTTTCTGTATTACGATTTTGATGCCACAATTTGTTTAAAAACAATTCATTAAAGAAGTGAAAATGGAACCTTCAGCTTCACTTTTCCCCACTACGTAAATCATCGTCAGCAGAAGCGTCAGGACTAATTTTCATGCATTTCTTTCCTGCCTCAACGACCCATATTTTTTACTGATTCATCTGCTTGATTCATGTTTGAAAAATTAGCTTGAAAATCAGATCTAAGAAAGTAGCGTACACACAACGATGTATATATAGAAACTTAAAAGTCTTTTTTCTACTGATTTCTTAAGCTCTTTCAACGAGTGTAATTATTTCCCTGAAGCTCTTGCTTTTAATTGCCTTCTATTTAAAAATCAGATTTATTGCTAAAGAGTGGAAGGGATCACTTGGGCGACTGTGACTTCCCGTTTAATGCTTGTTTTAGTGATGTTGTCAAAATGGCTCAAGTAAATGGAATAGTATTTTGCCACTGAAAAGTCAGTCAACATTTTCGTGCATTGCTTCAGCAAGCGATATGGATATGGGGAAACTTTTTGCCTCAAACCAATCCTTTTAAGCATATCATAAGCTCTGTTCCAGCGTGTAGAAACGTCTTGAATTAATTTGTGCTGTTTGACATTCGCTGCATCTGTTAAAGTTAAAGCTTTGCAGCTGCGTGTGCTGAATGGTTAAAATGCAGAGGATATGCTCTGCAGTAAATAAAATATCTTTAAAACAGACTTCTGACATAAATGAATGCGTGAGCCATAGTTGCAACATGAATAAAACATCGAAATTGATAGCAAGCGCACTCTCCCTTATACCAGCTACAATGTTTGGTCCCATTATCCCGTATCACTAAATGAAGTCTATTTTTTAGAATATGAAAAAAATGTCAAAGGATTAGAGGATCTGACAAATGACGAAGATTTTCGCCATATTAGCTACAAAATTTGCCTATATTTGTTATTTTTGTTGGAAAATAGAGTTTCTAAAATTTCAATCTTTAAATTGAAATAACTTCCCTTATGTTGACGGTAATTTATTGTTTCTATAAAGCCTCAATATTCGGGCCCCCGAATAGTTTTCGGCAAAAAAGCGCGAGATGACAAGAATTATTATCGGTCCATTTTGCCGAATAGGCCGAATTGACCGAATACCTACCGAATAATTTCGGGCACGAAGGTCCCTAATAGTATATATATATAGGTATAATACTATATAGATATATAATGATATATAGTACTAGTATATAGATGATGTAAATACTATATAATATAGATATATATATAACGTATAGTATAAGCCCGACGCGTCAGGCGGGGTGACCGGCCCGGATTTTTTAGAGGGTGATTCGGTCCCACTCTAAATAAATAAAAAATCATAGTAAAAAAAAAATCTAAAAATTTTTTGCTCAGATTTAATAGGCCACGCGGTAGTATACAATTTTATTTAGACTCATCTTGTAATTCCAGAAAGTTTTTCATATTGTTTCAAAACATGTTAGTCAATAGGGTACAGAATGCTTCAAATAGAATTTCACTTTTGAAAATGTGAGTTTTTTTAACTATTGTTTTAGAAATGAAAAATTGTGATGAGGATTTAATCTATCTTTTTCCAGTTGGATACCACTCCGACGCTATATTTGTTTATGACTCTAAGGACTGGCAGAGACGAAGGTGTAAATTGTTTATAGACTGCGCAACACCATTCAATTGAGTGAATTGCTAAAATCACGGGCGCCTAACTTGTCCGATTTCCCACTTCGCGTAAGAAATTGATGGAGGGTGACTTGGACCACCATTGTTTTTCGTATTTATATGTATTATTATTGACATTTTGATTATGCATCCATAAATTTAAAATATAAGTAAATAGTTACTTATATTAAAGTTAAAAATTAAAATAAAAAATGAAATTTAATATAAAAAATTAGTGAATTCAAAAAGTGTCAATTTTTGAGCGGAGATGGGTGAATCGGACCACCTTATTGTTTATTCTATTTTATGTATCATTATTGACATTTATTACTTATTACGAATTCTAAAATAGGAAATAATTATTTTTAAGTAAAAAGTTAAAATATTAAAATTGAATTTATACGTAAAAGAGGAGTTTAAACAGATGGTCCGATTCACCCGTCAATGGTGGTCCGATTCACCCCTCAAGGTCAGGCTGAATGAGCATTATTCAAAACTTTAATAAACTATTATTATTACGAATTATCATTATTAGTTGTTTTGTGTGCTTATGACCAACTATAGGGCCTTGATTTTCAAAAAAAAAAAATTCCCAAAGTGCATAAACAAGTCGGGAGACGAAGTTTATACCTAAAGTGGTCCCAAGTCACCCCGCCCGCCGCTATATATATATATATATATTATACTTATATATATTTATAAAGTTGTATATCATATATACTATTATGTATAGGTTTAGGCCTTCAGCATTATACGAATTGATCTATGTAAAGCCTTTACGGCATACATGTCCCATTAGGTTAGGCTAAGGCCTATGGCTTGTAAATGATCCCATAGGCCTAATAGGTAATGCGCCTTGGCTTTACAAACCTACTAGTTTCAGGTTTGGGAGTAAATTTGGTAACGAGTACGACACATATTAAATGTGTATACTTAACTAAATTTTATTGTAACCTGAACTAAAGGGTCCCTAAACACCTAGAAGCCATAGGCTCCAACCTAGCCTATATGTGGATCGTTGATGCCGTACAACCAAACTTGACCTAGATTGACATCTTGTATATTTGAAATTATAGTATATATAGTAATATATATATATAGTAATATATATATATATATTATATAATATCTATATACTATAATATATATATATATACTATAATATTATATACTATATATATATATATATATGAAGGGAACGGATGATGCAGGAGTGTGGTATGGAAAGTTGTGAATGCAGGAAAGTGGCTGGTGCAATATAAATCGTGTGAAATGTAAAGGGACTTAAGTGTTGAGTGCATAAGAGTCTTACATGAGGGTATGTTGTTACCCCTGTTATTGTATTGTGTATAGGAGTGAGACCTATGGTCTGGAATAAAGAAGTATAGATCTAAGTTCAATGTGGATCAGATGACAATCTTAGGGGCCATCCCCCTGACCAACCAGATTAATAAAGGTGAGATGCGAACGTATTAGAGAGTGGTGTGGTGTGAAGAAGGGGTAAATGAGCGATAAATGAAAGTATGTTTAGTATGTTTAGATGTGTGGAAAGAATGAATGAAAGTCGGTTGGTTAAGCGGATGTCATAGTGACGAGTGTGTTGGAACTCGACCGCTGGGAGAACGCGAAGAGAAAGTGATTGAAGTCGGTGAAGCGAATGTTGAACGGAGAGAATGTGATTTGGCAGAGGCGAGAATAAAGGGCATAATAGGAGAGAATGGCGGGGTTTTGTAGTGGGGCATGGTTGTGGCCCCACTCTGGGCCAGGGGATGAACCCTTACTTGACGATTTACCATAGTGAGGGTCCGTCGCGGCCTCGTGAAGCTCCTAGGGTGGATTTTTTCTGTCTGTGACGAGCTCTCACAATTAATGGTACAGAGGGGGCGGTAAGGCTGGGCCTTTCTTTTTTCGACGTTTTGTGCCATTTCTTCTACTGCTTTTCTTTGCCGATGCTTGTACAGCACCTTACCCCCCAATCTGGGGCAAAGAGGAAGGTGAAAGATAGAAAGAAGAATATATATAATATATAATCATATATATATATATATATATTATATATATATATATATAATATATATATAAGTTATGTTGCGGTTATATATATATATATATTTTATATACTATAATCATTAGTATATATATATATAGTATATATATATATATATATATATATATATATATTATATATATATATATAATATATATATACTATACCTACATTGGATATATAATACTATGCAGATAATATCATATACTATATATATTAAATTATATTTTTTTTAACATATTTTTAGCGATATATCTTCTATTTTTTATTTTTTTTATATTAATTATTTACATATATTTTAATATAATAAAATCATTAGCATGATAAAAAAATTATAATATAATGTTATTGTTCACTTGAAACACATTTCAATAGTTATTCTTTTTCCCTACATGAACGAATAAATTAAAGTTTTATAGTGTTAATTCAATAGTTACATAAAGTTTATTCACCTCAGCTAGACTATTACCTAAAATTCCAGTTTGTATTATCACCAGTTAGGTGAATTCTTTAAAACATGCAAAGCTGAACAGGGTTAACTGATTGAATACAAACTTTAAAGAAAGTATATACCTTAAGCCATGCAATAAATGTATATGTATACTGTATATACTCATATTTTAGAAAATTAATTGCAAAAATTTTGCTCATGAAAATCTTACCCATTATTGGTTGCAGTTCGAATTGTCGCATCCAAAAGTGAAACATTGTTTGTAACTCATTAAAATTATTTTAAATTACTTTCCCATGTAATGTCTAAAGCAACCAGAAAAATGGCCATAGTCCAATTGGTAAATAATAGGCTAATAAGCAACTCATACCAGATCATAAAATAAAATGGTAAAGTGACCATTTTAATCTTGACAGCTTAGTGTAAATAAAAGTCCTCTCATTAGACAGAAGAGGAGATCAGAATTCTAAGATATTATGAATATTTTCTCCTGTAATGTCTTAAACAGCCCGAAAAATAACCATAGTTCAATTGGTAAATAATAAGCAACTGATACCAGATCATAAAATAAAATAGTAGTAAAGTGACCATTTTTTGACTTGACAGGCTTAGTGTAAATTAAGGCCTTTCATTTCGATAAAGAGAGATTAGAATACTAGGATATTATGAATTAAGTAAAGTAAAAACATAATTTGTAACAAAAAATGGATTATACTACTGAGAATTTCTTAAATTATTTTATTCTAATAATCTTTTATTCATATAATAAACAGGACGTAAATGATTGTTATTTTTTTATTTTTTTTTTTTTTCCCCTTCAACATATTGACTGCTCAACATTAAGCCTAGATTAACTCTTGGAGTTAATTATCTGTAATAATTTTTAAAATTAATACTTTGTAACCATTAGTCTATTTTTTAGTGAATGAGATTCTAGAAATATTAGTCCGGAAGTTTGAAGGTTGGTTACTCAAATTTTTTTTAACTTTTCATGATTGGTTATTTACCCACAAATCTTATTTTCCCAAGTTTTTCAAAAAATTCTCACTTTCTGCTTAAAAATATTTCATAAAATTCCTACTATAATTTGTTGTATTTTAGAACCTTCAGAAGTATCTCCTCGAGACTCACTCTTAAAACCAGACCCAAATAAGAAGCAATATACAAGCCCTTACAACAAAAGAGAAGGACGTCAAAATACCTTTCTTTGGAATTTTGGTTTTGATAATGAACCAAATGAAGATTTTGGTATGGGCAGGTAAATTTTTGCTTTTTAATTTTATCAATCATGCTATTAATAATAATAGAATTTTTAAAAAATATTTCTTTATTGTTTTTAGTATTATTTTTGCCACTAATGGTGAAAAATGACTAGAAGCTCTCAACAGCTCACCAGAGTAAGCGGTGTTGAGAGCAGACGTATGCTCTCGAATATAGATGAATTTTGTAACTTACCATGGGACATTATTGTACAATTGGAAAATATCATTTACTCATTTCCTTTATACAATTATTAATTTACTAAGTATTTACAAATAATATCCAGAACAATTTCTATTGTTCTGAATAAGTTCACTTAGCTCTGTATGATTTCTTTCCATTGGACTCTTCTTGTATTTCTTTTCTTTGAACTTATCCTTAGTTGTTCGCCACCTTCACCTCAAATTGAAGAGAACATAAGATCATAACATAACATTATTTATTTAAGAATAAATAATTATTATCTTATTTATAATTTATTATAAATAATAATAAATAAGAACATAACATAACATTTATAAGTTGTTGACTCTGTTAATAGGAGGAAATTTTTCGATAAAAAACGACAAATTTCGAGTATTTTCTTTATTGTGGGCAATTTCTATTAGCGTTATTTGTATATATCTGAATTTTAATATTTACTTATTGCATCAAAAACTATATTTCTCATGTCTTTATAAATTTACAGTATATTACATTTCAAACACTTTAATTCGCTTTTTGGCCAAATCCTAGATATGCAGGCAATGATAATTTTCGTACTTTATTTCTAAATTTCTGACGCCTTTCGCAATACAATTTTATTAAAGCTAGGCTAGATTGTGGCCTTGGATCGTTCTCCTACTCTGTAGATTTGGACTATGAGTAAGAGGGCATGGTATTGTGTTACATGGTGCCTTCAAAAAAAAACAGTTTCTCATCTACCAGCATTGCGAAGGCACTGTATTTTGATTTTAAGCGATCTATAACATTTGGGTTTGAGTACCCAGATGACTGGAGAAATACAGTAGTATGTGTGTGCCTATTATACAGAAAAGGTAGTAAGGAAGACTTTGGGAATATTATATGGGCCTAGTTACTTCACATCGTCTGGGTTGTAAAGGTTCTGGAGATGATACCAAAGTTACCACCTCAGATGTAGGAATAGTGACAGGTACTGCTGATATAGAAATCTCAAAATGATGTTGAGTAAAAACTTGTTGGGTGGGCAGATAAGTGGCAATGAATTTAAAGTAAATAAGTGTAAGGTTTCTCACCTAGGTTACTCATAAAAGTTTTAACTATGAGTATGAATTGGGGATTGGGCTTGATCTGGTGACCAGAAAAAGATTTTAAGTGTGAGTTATAAACAGCAATTTTGAAAAGTAGCTAATCATGTTTGGAAACAAGGAATAAAGCTAATGAAGATTGGACATAATAAATCGGGCAATGTTGTTTCACAAGAGCAAAGGAAGGTTATAAGTAAACTGTATGATAGTTATGTTAGGCCGGTATTAGAGTATTGTGAGCAAGTTTGGGCCCCTTATTTAAAGAAGGAACTTAGATATGCTAGAGAGAGTGCACATAGAGCAACAAGGATGGTTTTTCTGGGTTGAGGGTAAGAGCTATGAAGGAGAGGCTGAAGGAGTTAGGAACTGTTTTTCTGGTAGAAAGGCGATTTCCTCAGAGCTGGAACAATGATACAAGGTCTAGCAAAATATTTACTCTATTGATAATACAGAACACCAATACATTTCTTCATAGTAGAGCACGGCATGGACTAAGGGGCAAATAAGAAAATTAAGAAGAAAGAATGCCATCTTGATATCAAGAAAAGTCATACCGAAAGGGTTTGTAAACTTTTTGGAATGGTTGCCACAGGAGAAATGTTGAGTGTACTTCGATTTAGAAAGGACCCTGCGTTTGGGTATCATATAGTAATTTTGACAACAGCACTCATGTGGTTTTTAAGCATTTAATAGTTTATTAAGTTAATTGCCATGTACTATAGTTATTACGAGCCTGTAGTGTGGCGTAGCGATGCTAATATACAATATGCTTTAAGATATCAGTTTTAGTTCCATTTCTTTATTCAGTTGTGACTTATGCCCCGTATGTTAGTTATTTGTTAAGCCCTAGGAGAATAGACACGAGCACTGTTTTAAGACTTTGTGTATTCCTATATATAGTTATTGACAGCCCTAGGGTAGAATCTGTGAGATATATGCACACACATGTTCAGTTTGGTGATTGGAATCATGTTGGCTTGTCTGGGAAGTCCTTATAGCCCCATTATGGGCTTCTCACTCTTTTTATTTCTAATGTTGTAATGATATAATCTTCTACACAGCTATAATATCTTTGGAAACACACATCTCAAACCTTCCTCTCAATATTGTTAGCGTTTCCTTTTCTCATGATATTTATTATAAGGATCTTATTACTTTCTAAACAAGCTTCTAACAGGAAGGCTTTTTTGAGGCACCTTCAAAACTTTTCCTCACCACCCTAGGTCCCTAGTTGCTTGCTCTGTATAGGAGCGTTGTTTGCCCCTGTAAGGAGTACGCACCACAACTGGGGTGGTTCCAGGCACACTATTCTCCTTGATAAGATGGAGTCTAGGGTTTTCAACTTGTTAACTCTTATTCTTACTAACTTTTTCCTATATCTTTCTAGCCATCAAACTGTTGCATTACTCTTTATATTTTTGCTATTAAAATGGACACTGGACTTCTGAACTCTCTAGTAGAGTACCTCCTCCTTCTTTGAGGAGAACTCCTGTGACTTGTCTTTCCACACAGTTCTTATCCTTTACTCTTTCGAAGTTTCTTGACCCCAGACTTAACCGCTATGCTCAATCATTCATGTAATTTACTGTTTAACCCTGGAACACACTTCCTTTATCTATTTTTCTAAGTTCCTTTGACGTCCAGACTTTCAAACGTTGTGTATATTGGCATGTCAGCAGTTAATTTGGCCTTGGAGTATTCTGGTTCTCATATACTGGAGTATATATAAATATATATATATAGTACCCCTATATATATCATCACACATACCTCCCTCATACCCATCAATCCATCATACTAATTATATATACTATATATCTATATATATATATACTAATTACCCACCGTACTATACTACTACTACACTATATAACTCTCATCGCTTAGCACTTGGTGAGCACAACTGGAAACCAAGTGTGAGTAAATATTTAGATATATGTTGGATGAAAAGGGAACGGAGGATGCAGAGTGTAGTAGGAAAGTTGTGAATGGTAGGAAGGCCTGGCCAGTGCATTAAATCTGGTGGAGTAAAGACTAAGGTTGACCTGATGTTCAATACGGTAAGTAGTGAAACTCATGGTCTGGAATAGAGGTAATAACTTAAGGTACAATGTGTTCCAGATGGACAAATCTTAGGAGCATAGTTAGGTGTGGAAGATTGATAAAATGTCGGACCATATGACGCATTAGAGGTTGTGCTGGATCGTGAGAAACAGCGCGACTCAAATGAGAAAATAGCCCTAGCAATATTGAAGATTGGTTTTCCTCATATGCGAAAGGGTGGAATGATAGTCGTTTTTCTAAAAATCAGATATATAGTTGGATGAGTGTGCTGGAAACATTGCCACAGCTGGGGACCGAAGAAAAGGGTGGATATACGCACGCTCATAAAGGACTCAGCCAGACACACGGACAGGAGTAGTTGTTCTGGCAGAAGTTAGCATGAAAGGTGCCAATAATGGAGTGATGCGCCGAGGCGCCTTTATAAAGGGGTATAGTTGTGGCCTTTGCTCAAGGCCATGAAACCCATATTGATGAGATGCCACAGGGGGTCCGGTCGCAGTCACCAATGAAAGCTGTGGTAGAATTTTTCTGAACTGCAAATAATTTTCTGTCTCACTTGGTGAGTATAAAGGGGACAATAAAAGGGGGGGGGGGGCCTTTCTTTTTGACTAGCGTCATATTTCTTCTTCTACTTTCCTATTTCTGGTGCATGCGGCCGCACCTCACCCCAATCTGGGGATAGGGGTGGATGATATATATAATTTAATATATAATATATATAGTATATATATATATATATATATATTATATATAATTATATATTTATATATATATTATATATATATACTATAAATATAATATATAATATATATATATATATTATATAATATATATATATTATATTATATATATATACATGAATGATTCCTTTGAAGATTTTTCTCACAACTTTCATGAAGGAGGCTTTGAATCAATCTTCAGAATGATGGATGAAATGTTTGAAGGTTCAAGGAATTTCAATTTTGGCTTCTTTGGTGATGAAGGTATTTAATAATAATAATAATGGCTCGGACCTGGTTGTGATCGTCGTAAACGACCTTGTATCTATCTGCGTAACTGTGTAACGTTTGGGAACAAGGAATGTTAGAGGAGTAAATAAGGAGGAAAAGAGAATGAGGTGATGGATTTATTTAGAAAGAGTAAATTTGATTTGATTGCTGTGATTGAAACGGATGAAATAAAGTGGGGAGGACGAATGGTGTGGGGTGGAATGTGTGTGTGTGCTGAAGTGTAGAGGTGCAGAGAAGGAGTTGCTATTCTGATGAGTAATTTTTTATTTAGGACATGGGAGGCTGAGTAATAATGTATAATATAATACTCAAATTTTCATAAATATATATATATATATATAAAAAGGGCCCTTTTTTAGTTTGTTTGTAGATGGTCCCGATTCAAGACCTCTATATAAGTTAGATGAGGATTTAAAAATCCTAAAACAAACGATAATTTATTCAACAATATATAAATAACAAAAGTTACCCTTTTGTTGAGATTCTCTTTTTTTCTGAGAGAACTTCAGGGAATAGTCTTAGACTTTGCCTGTGTTCTACATCACTTGCTCAAAACGTCTTATTGAGTTTTTCTTGTCAATCGAGATTCTGCAGTCTTGACCTTATCCTGGAGTTTTACCTCACTCCTGAAAATTAAACTTATAATATTGGAGGGAAATTCGAAACGCGGCGGGGCATTAGGGGATCGACGGGCGGGGGGGACAATATTTGAAAATTGCGGTGAAGCGAGGACGAACCACCCGAGCAGCGGCTCCGGCTTCCGATCGCAGTCCCACCTGCGGTGTTCTACATCGTGCAAATGGGGGTACTGTTATATTGTATCCTCTCGCTATCTTTTTTTTTGCTAGCTGCTCGTTGCAACTTATCTATGGAGACGCATGCCCGGTGTGACTCACTGACCTATTTTTAAACATCAGCCTCTTGTATGCGTCTTCTACTTGACTTTAAATTTTGTGCGTTTATTATAGCATCGCGTCTCGCTTCCATTTTTTGAATAAATTGTAACGTATAATTGAGCAGCGCCGAAATAACGACCAAGTAGTTCAAGTGCTTACAATATTTTTTTTATTTATACCTAGTTTCATTTTTATTGAAATCGTCGTTTTACTTTTATAACCAGTCTAGTAAAGAGAATGAGCCTAAATCAACAAACTATATAGGTAATATTTCATTGGCATACTAAAATGTCAATAATCTCAACAAAAGAAATGATTGAACGTCTCTCTTATCATATAATAATAAATACAATATTCAATTGGAAGTTTTTCTATACAAAGAATATGTTTAATTGGTCATCAAAGATGACCCTTCAAAGTTGAGGGCCATTTCAAATGGTGAGGAATTTAGGCTGGGGCATCCAAAGTTGAAGGCCATCAAAGCCTGAATGTGACTCTGAAATACGATATTATAACGATTTAGAAATCTATATAACGATATCTTGAATGTGCCGAAGTCGGTTTGTTGTTGTTGTTATTGATGCGTACGTCGCCGGTGAATCGCGTGGAGCTTCACACACACGTTATTAGTTGTGGGAAATATCGTTACTCGTTGTCCGTGGCGACTGTGGTCCGACTCGCGATAGTCTTACAGTGCCTTTAACTCCTCCTGAGAATTCACGTGTACATGTTCGACTTACGGGTGTATCGAGTCTCCCGACTCTCGCTGACGTCCGACCTCCTACCATCTCCTAGAGTGATTCAAATGATGGTAAATGGTATATGATATATTAAAGGTTGTCGTATATAGTTTATGTTATGTGTTTATATATATTAATATTGTTGTCAATTACTATATACTATATAATAATACTCTTATTTGAATTAAAAAGGTAGCCCTTCTATCCTCATGGTAGCACTTTGTATAATATTAATATATACACTCTAAATTTTCAGTGATATAGGAAATGAGGGGTAAATCCTATTATACTCATATATAGCGTTTGTGTCTTGTGGTAATTTGCCCTTGGGATGAGGCGAGTTAGTTCGAGGCTTACGTCGGAGCATTGTACTTTGATACTCAAGTTCTGCGCGAGCAGGTCCACATTCTTGTGGGGCTGCTCAGCGTTACTGTCTCTGAAGTTATTCTTTAGAGCTTGTTCTGATAAAGGCCTTGAAAAAAGCTGGTGCACTCTAGTAGTCGGGCACAGCGTGTGTGGGCACTCACTTCGGCACTTGGGGTGTTGGCCACTCCATGGCTTGGCACTCGATTGGCACTACTTGGCACTTCATTTGGCACTTCATTGGCTTCCTTTGGCACGTCACCTGGCAGCCACCTTGGCACTCATCTTAATACTCATAGACCACAATTAGAATCATCAACTAAGATTACTTTCCTACGCGTGACCAGGGCCTCGGTCTGTTGTATAGAGTGTGATTGTACTTCGGATCCACTCCTAAATCAAAATACTCAAAAAAGCCTATGTCACATTATTTTATTTTTTTTTATGCTTTGTCATTTGTAATAGCTCGCGCCACGCAGTAGTAACTACAAGTTTTATTTAGATATTTATAATTCAGAGAGTTTTTATATTTTTTAATAAAATATAGTGCCCATATAATAAATAGTAGGGTTTGGGTTTAAAAGAGTGGAGCCCTTTCAATAACGAAAAATTTTTCATTTTTCTTTGATAGGATACAAAAATTGAGCCTCTCATTTTTAACCTTTGTGTTATATTAAAAATGATAAAATATTGCTCAAAAAAAGGTGCGGTTTTATTTTAATGTATGTTTCCTTTCATGATAAGTATACACTCAGGAGATGAATGGTAGACCTTAATAAAAAAACTGGGCCTCACAACATCGCTTTAGATTTTGAGTTTCATTATTCATATTATTACTTGATGGCACTCACCACTCACGGGTGTATATGGCAAAGGGTTTAATAAAAGCCGTACGGCCTAACATGGTCCGATTCACCCCGTCCGTAAAAATTGATGATGGGGTGAATCGGACCACCATTGTTTTATGTATTATTATTTTAGGTTATTTTAAATTTTGACAATTATTTAACAAATTACGATAATTAATTTAAATATAATAAAAAGTTACTGATATTGATTGTTAAGACATTAGCTGTAAAAGAATCTATAAAAACTGTTCTACACAGGCATAGTATTAAGAGAGCTAAGCCACTAAGTTCAGGCGGAAGAAAGAATATATATACCCCGTGAGAGCCAGATGTCAAACTATATATATAGAGCAGAGAGAGAATATAATGAATGGTAATCCGGACATCTTAGTGTTTTATATTATTTACTTATTGGATTTTAATACGTGTTTAATTGAAAGGTTTTTATTATCTTTAATTTCACGAATTTAATATGATATTAACTAGAGTGTGAATAATTAATAATTGAAGTTAATTACAAATATACACAAATATAAAAATTGGAATTATACCGTTAAAAAGAGGAGGATAATTAGAAACCATCAGAATGGTCCAGAATTCATAGGCGCTTAACGATCCGGTGGTGTAACGATTCACGCGCCCTCAACTTCAAAAATTTACGGTCAGGCCGTGCTGAGGAGCCTCTCTATTAAAAAAACTTTAATTAAAACTTTTATGTATACCTAGAATCATATAGGCGTTATATAGTATCCTTTTTAGTAGGGGTGCTTTTTACTTTACTAGTATCTGGTTCCACATTTGAATTTTTTACACAGGCGATAAAAAAAAATTTCCAAAGAAGTTGCGGCAATTTTTAAGGAGAATAGAGCCTCATGGGGAGAAAAGACCAGAGTTATACCTTAAAGTGATCCAAAGTCACCCTGCCCGGATAATTTGCTATCCACTATTAAATAGTATATAATTCATTATTCATTTTTCTTTGAAAACACAGCCTGTGATAGGTAAAAAGGCTAATAAATTGACCCCACGGATATGCGCACCAAAAATTGGTACCGTTGGGCTTAAATAATGACCTCATGGTGAAAGAGTATTCTAAAAGGTGTTTTTTATTGAGTCTATAGACTGAATAAATAATTTTAGTATAGGGTTATCCTAGTCAAAATATATTTATATCAATAATTCTATATTTTTTTTATAGTAGTATATATATATTATGGAGTATATAATATATATATAAAGGTGAATAATCTAATGGATAATATATATATATAGTATAATTAATATTTGCCAACCAGAGACTTAGTGATATAGCATTATTGATTTATAGGATTGTTTCCATAGTGCCCTTAGACATACTCCCAAAAGGTCCTTCTGAGAGAAAGATTTTTTCTGAACACATGATGCTTATGTGGCTATTAAGACCTTTTTTATCTAATAGAGGACCTTACTTCCCCTTGTGGGTGCATTTTCCAAAAGTTTTTCAATATTAAGACCTTGAACTATTCAAGAAGCCGTATGACACAAGGTAAATAATGTTTATAGTGCCAGTGGGCAACAAAAAAGAGAAAAAGTGAGGCTCTATATGTAGCTAAGGGATCCGCATAATTGAAAGGGTAACTTTCTTGGGTTTCGCAACGTTTTCACAATGGGATTTTTGTGCAATATATACTAAAAAGGTTATTAAGATTAACATTCCCAACATATAATCATTATAGGGCAGCTAAATGGTTTAGCCCTACCAAATAAAGGAAAGTATATTTTTTAATAAAAAGTTTATCCCGTTTTGTCACGAAGTTTTTTTTACGGGTTTTCGTGTATTTTACGCATATCAGAGTGAATAATAATAATAATAAAAGAAAAATATAAAAAATAACGTGGAGGTGCGGTAACGAATAGTTCCGGGGAAATTTTAAGACGCGTGATAGGGCTAATTTACTACATAGGAACGTTATTTGCTGATTTCGTTCATCCGTTTGGAGGACGCGCAACCCTTTTCCGAAGTGATCGCTATAGGGTTGACAAAAATTTAGGGATATGCTCCGAAATACGATTAGGGTTCTCAAAAACAATTAGGGTTTCTCAAAAATTTAGGGTTCTCAAAATCGGTGGGGTCTCAAAAAATTTGGGTTTCTCAAAAAATTAGGGTTTCAAAAAATCAGTGACTTCCCCTATAAAGGACTAGGTTGGCAGGTATCAAAGAGTTTTGGGCCAATATATAGGTATAGTCACTCCCTCAAATTTAAGCGTTAAACATAGGGCCAAAATTATGGCTTGCCCATCGAAAAGGTCAAGGCCAAAATTTGCTAAGCTTAATATAGTTTTGGTCACCGTCGAGTCAAACAATTTCGAAGACATCTATAAAAGAGTCAAAATACAAGGGTTATCGATCTGGTCATTTACGTGCCGGAAAACCTTCCCTTTTTGAACCCTATACTGATTATCAACAATCCGGAATTGTTTCTTGATTTATACGTGAGCTGTAAATAACATTATATTGTAAATTTATTCAATTATTATTAAGGATAAATATAATAACTGCTGCTATTTTATTCAGCTTATACAAAGGTAAAAAATGGTAATTAATTTGATTTTTCAGGGGGTTAAAGTTATACGCCAATTGTTCGCCAACAATTACGTAAGTGAATTACCAACAGAGAAAAAAAAAACAATTATTTTTCATTTTTCTATCAGTATTTTAAATTATTTCTAAATCATCAATTAATAGATAGTGTCCAAATGATATATTATTATGTAATTTATAAATTATATAATGTATATGTATTATACGTTATATAATATATATATATAATATATATATAAGTTAGATTAATTAATTAAATTATTTTATTTTATTCGTAATATATTTTTATTAAACAATCTTTGCAATATATATATAATATATATATATATATATAATATTATATATAATATTAATAATATAATATATTAATATATATATATATACATATATACCAACCAGGGCAAGATAATAAAGTATATATATAAATATTGTATAATATAATATAATGTATTATATTAAGTCCTTCTATATTAATATTATATTGTTTCATACTGCCAGTATTGAAATTTTGTAGTAAGTTGGTTTATATATATATATATACTATTAATACTTAATAACATAAATATGTAAATAGTTATATGTCATAATATATAGTTATATTTTAATATTAACATAAAAAATATATAGAAAAACATTTTTTAAATTTTTTATTTGCTTTATAAGTATTATAGTTCATTTATTACTAATTTAACCATTGTTATAGACTTTTATAATCATTTCCTGCAATGGCTAGTCCTAGGCTAGGCTATATTGCCCTGTAAAATTATTTGTTTTGCTTTGAAAAACATTTTTTGGGAAATTATTTTGAACCCCAAAGTATTAATTATAGGTAAACAAACAAAAAAAGACCACAATTCATAAAAAAAGACCATGTAACTTAAAAAAATAAGATCACTAACCTTCAATACTTCTCCTTTTTAGTATTAAGTTTGATATACCACATATGTATTATATAATTTCGGGCATTATACATATATGTTGAAGGTCTCTAATTACTATATAGATATTATATATAAATAATAAAAATAAATAAAAAAAAAATAAAAAATATAAAAAATTAAGTTAAATTATAAATAAATAAAAATTTTTTTATTACCTCAGATTTTCTTGAGCTCTTCTTGATTTGGAATATGTATTTATATATAAGGGATATCCTGTGCAGTGCCGGATAACCCCCCTCTAACCTCCTTCTACTCTTTGCTAAAGAATTACGCAGGTCTCGCTAATGACATGTACTTCTACAGCTCCGCGTGCCTGGTGTGAATTCGGTTTGAACACTATCTGCCTTCCTGGTACTTTCCGCGTCTTGAAAGGTGTTTAGGAAGTATAATATGACTATTTGGTTTATAAATTTCGTCTCCGCACCATATGCTACGCGCGCACGCCCATGCACGCCTGCCTTCATATGTATGCTCCCGCCATGGGTTTCGTTGCTCTTTGAGTCCATTTTAAAACATTAATGTATAAGTTAGGTTTCGGCTTCCTCGGGCTCTGCCCAATAGGTATTCTTCATTATTTCGTGCCTTTCCGCAAAGGATAGTTTGTTGGCAATCAGGACAGACAGATTGCTTGGGTGACTTGCCACAGTGACTCGCACCTTTCTGTTCTTTTACACAGAGAATTAAATATTTCCGGTTTCCATCCACCTTAGTCGTGTATCAAATATTTTGAGGCAAACCTGTGTGACACTGTTATGTACGCTCTAGAGTCATGTCCTAATCCGTCTTCTCCCCCTTCATTCGTCTCGGTGCGTAACTCTCTCCGGTCGAATCTCTCTACTCTATCCTTGTTTCTTGCTAATCTGCTACTTCCTTCTCGCGCTCAGTCATACTTACATCTTCTCGTTTCCATTAGCCAGTGGCCTCTTTACTACCTTTTGCTATACACTGGGATGCTCTTTCTCATCATATCACTCTCTCTCTTCGGCTTACTCCATTCTTCTCTTCTCCTAGCTATAACAGATTCGCTTTTCCGACTCACGAAAATCACAGATCATCTCTCTTTTTCAATGTGATTAACTGTAAACTATCAAATACTCTGCCATGTACACCAATCATATACTGTTGCAATTACTGCGCCTTTAACTTATGTGTGTTTCTTCGTTTCTAAAGTTGTTCTTATCGTGATGATTTACCGCATCTGTTCTAGACTCGTGTGAGATAAGGGTGTGAGAGAGATAAACAGCATTCGATACGCGCAAAGTTCCTACTGAGTATCCTCCTGGTTTTGCTCTCATTTTTTAATATTTTCTCTGCAGCTCCTAGCATTCACTAGTGCTGCTTTGCACCAAAATCTCTCCAGGATGGACATCTTTGTCGCTATGTCGCGACCGTTTAGGAGCTAAACATGCCTCTTAGCACTGCATGAATGCTACGCTTTGCTGCATCCAAAGCTATAACTATTTGCAAACTGTCTTCATGTTACTTGGGTCTCACTATTTTTATAGTGGTTTCGCATTTTATGTCATCTTTATTATACCACTTTTATACTATTTGTGATAACCTCTTACTATATGTGGTGTTTCTTTTTTGTTTTCAGTGCTACGGTAGATTAAAGAGTCTGCTGAGAAAAGGATACCATTTTCCAATTACATATCTCCCTCCATTTGTGAAATATGGTCCATGACCCTCGTAGTAACCGTCTCGGGCGCTGTGTGTTGTTCGCACATACTGGAACTTCCTTTCAAGTATTATATATCTCTCCTGCTTAACTCTCAACCGACTTTATTTCTCTCGCACTCCATGCACTTTTTTGGAATTTTTTCTCTTTTTTTAGAAAAATCAAGGCCCCTACTATGCTCTCTCAGTGTCGGTTCATAATGACCACACATAGATTAAATAATTCCTCAATGTGAAATAAAGTCTGAATATACATACCCAACTTATTTCGTCTCACATTCTTTTAAAAATTTTTTTATCACCAGCTAAACATTTCGACGTTGACTACCGTCTAATGTCGCGCAGAAGTTTGATCTACATGACGCACCTTTTTCAGGGGTGGATCGATGGTCACACTCTCTAAAAATTCTTGGGTAATGAAATTATCTTTCTTCTACGGCGATAACTCCCCAAACCCTTTCATATTTGAGTATATTTTTATTAGTGTTACTCTCTTTTCTTAATGTAATTGAAATCCTTTTTGGCCTAAACTTCCATGTAGAGGAATAAAAAGAATAAGTATAATAAAGTAATAAAAAATAGTTAAATATATCAGACTATAACATAAAATCAACTATTATAAATAAATAAATGCTGCTGCTCTATGAGCATAATCACACGATATAAAAAATATCGACGATAGTGAAACACTTTTTATTGGAATTTGTTTTTTAAGTATAATTCAAGTTTTCATTATTCAAATTGTTTATAGGCAAATAAACGTTATTTGGAATTTAAGTAACTATATTTTATATATATTTAAAAATTTAATTATACTAATTAAAATAATGTACAATTATATTTAGAGTGGACCGAATCACCCCTATAAAAAAGGTGGGCCCAGTCACCCTGCCTACGACGTCATATATATATATTAATTAAATTATATATATATATATATTAATATATATAATATAATATTAATATATATATTAATAATTAATATTATATATTAATATATATTTAATTAATATATTATATTTTTATATAGTGATGGATATCATATTGTAACAATCTACCTGAATTGCCGGCATTCTCACTCGAGTTTTAACGGAGAGATCACATACCAGCAATCCTGAAATGACTGTCCGCGTGGCGGTGCCTTTTTATGTAATACATGGTCTTTATTCTCCTTTACTCAGTACTTACTGGTGTTATCTTCCCTTCCGTTCCATCCGCTTCTTTTGTAATAATGTAGGGGTATGTGCCCTCGACATGGCTTCTCACTTCTACATATATATGGATCTAAATATATATGAATGATAAAAATAAAACTAAATTTTCCCTGAAACGCACAACCAAATTTCTTCTGAAGGTTGTTAGAGTATCCCGTATAGAACTCAATTTGCTAAATTTTTTATCTTTCCGAATTTCCCAGATGTAGAAAGTAAGGTTCTTATTTATTTATTTATGTTACATGGTCTTTTTTTTATGAATTGTTTCTCGAACGTGATCCCTTGTATATATAATATATATATATTTGTGTTGATGGGCGGAAAATTTTCTACAAAAATTTGTTGTGGGATGAGATCAAGGATGGGATTTAATTAAAACTTAATCAAATTAATTAACATTTCTTAGGTAAATTATAATAATTTCTTAGGTTTCTTAATTTTTAATACAGCTAACGATGGAAAAACCCCAAAAAACTCAACCAAAATGGGTCAAAATGGAGTCCATAAAATAAATTGTATTGAAATTTTGTAAATTAATAATAATAATAAATTTCCCAAAAATTACAAAAAATTATTGGGTTTCTCTAAAATTCATTATAAATCCACTTTTGAACCATAATCATATGATATCTATAGATATATGGGTACTCTCCAAATTTTTATTTGTTCTTAGACCTCATTATATTATGCTAGAGATACGGGCTGTTCTTTATTTTTATGTAATACTACAATTGGGTGGTATTCTTCATTTTATGTAACAAGCACTATATATATGGGCTAATAAATTTTTGTGTGCAACTCCAGTGGAAAATTTTACGAGTAACGTTTAAACAAGCTGCGTCTGAGTTCTGGATATTATAGATCGACTTCTGTGCCTCGAATATTCGTGAGGCGGATTGATAGTCACGTATATATTATATATATATAATATATATAATTATAATATATATATAATATATTATATATATATATATATACATATATATTAATATATTATTATATAATATTAATAATATAATATATATAATATATATATATATAATAATTATATATAATATATTATATATATATATTAATATTAATATTAATATAATATATAAATATAATATATATATATAATATATCACGGTATACCCTAATTATTAGTATATAGGGGCTCTCTCGAGTCCGTACAGTGGAGCACAGTGTTATTTTGTGGGACGCACTTTTTTGACTACCGTAGCGCCCGACTGTTTGCGGGGCGCGTGCGGCGTGCAGCACTTCTACCGCTCTCGCGACAGACACCAAATACAAAGAGCGGGTATAATTGAGTGCTGTGCTCTCGGACTCTTAGACCCTCCCCGGGGAAGGCGGCGTGTGCCACGAGACTAGTCCTACCTCCTGTTTTGCGTATATCACTCGGCAGCCTGTAAGACTCGAGATGTGAGGCTCGATCTCATGTAGGCATATCGCTCGTCAGTCGGTGCCTCTCATTCTCCTGGAGGTACCAATTACTGTTCCTAACTACAAAATATTACACATGAGGTAATCAGAAAACAAACGTGGAAGCTTATGTGGGCTGTCTCTCCCCAAGGGTAGACGCCCCGATGGCAGGAGTCGGCGTGGTCCTCGGCCTTCCGGGGAACGAATAGGGTAGGACTATTTCCCCCCTCCGGGGAGGGTCTCCTCGTGAGGACCCCACTTCGCTCGCTATTGAGAAGGCTCATATGTGTGCGTATTCGAGGGGTTGTGTATTCGCAGGGATTCTCATGGTCCTCCGCTCTCCCACTCTCTCCTCGCCTCATACAGGTGTATTTCGGATTCAAGATTTAGCGCGCCACAATCTTCGCTCCTGTCCTCGCGGTGCGCGGGCTCGAGCCCCCTAAAATTTGGGGGGGGGGGGGGGGCCCCGTTTGTGGGTAAATATATATTATTTTTATAATATTTTTTTTATATATATTATATATATTATAATTATATATATATATAGTATATATATATATATATATATATATATATATATATATACTATATATATATATATTATATATATATATATATATATATATATATATATCCGCTACTGGGCTGTGATATATTAATATATATATATTATATATATTATTATATATATATATATATATATATTATATATATATATATATATATTATATTATATATAAATATATATATATATAATATATATTATATATATATATATATAGTAATATTATTATAGTTGTGTGTGTGTCGTGTGCTGTGTGCTGTGTAAAGTTTCGTAATTTGTTGTGATATTAATTCGTACTTTTTTTTTTTTATTGTATATTACGACAAATAGTTTTACCAAATTTTTTTAATTTCTTGATACTATTTATGTACCACTATGTCTATAATATCGAATCCTCGAATTTTATTGAAAAAATTCGATTATAAAAAATATATCGATATCGATGTATCATAATCTGAAACGCATTTCAACAGTGAAGTTCATTATCCCTACACGAACGGAAAAAAGCCGAATTGTTATGATTTCAGAGCGTATAAATAATATTTTTAGGTTGAAAATATTAACTCGTATTAAATTCCCTATTCGTAGTGGCAACTTGCAAAATAATTAATTGACGTTCATTTGTAAATGAAATGCTTATAATTTTAATATACTATGTACGTGAACTGGAGTCACCAATACTAGACAATTACCCAGAGAAGTGTCACTCCTGATTTTTATGAAAATCATAGGATATACCCTAAAAATGAAATAATGAAGAATAGTGAAAATGAAAATCGGTTTTCTCTTTAGGAAAAAGTATACAAGCACTCTCAAAGTTTGTTAAAACTCCCATAGACTTTTCATTTTTTGATCCATCAAGGTTATTAATCTGAGGTAATTGGTCAGGGAAATATTGTATGTTCTTCGACAAGTGGAAGGTGGCTAGGAATATTTATTGGGCCGCGATAGCAAGCCCTGCTTCAGCGAGACGTAGAATGCTTGCTACCGTAAGGCGTGGGTTCACATCCTAGTATGCGGCTTTTCCAATGCGAAAACGGTTAGATTCGTTTATGGATGGGTTGGGTATCATATAATATATTGACGAAGCCAAATTGGCGGGTTTTTAGTTATAGCAGTTATTGTTAGATGGCATGTGTGACCATAACTTAGTTATTAATGCATGTGGATGGTTTGGGTATCATATTTATATATCATTAGGTTTTGACTAAGCCAAATTGGTGGATTTGTAGTTACAACAAATTGACAAGCCCTAGGGTGCTTTGTGGATTTGCATGAGCATGTTTGGGTAGTGGGTTGACTGGGGCAGTCTCGATAGGCCCATGTGGCTTTTTACTGTCTCTATATTCCTAATGTCCTAATGTCCTAATGTCTCATTTTAGGCCCTCTAGTTCAGGTTATGATATGTTTTGTTAGGTATACAGAGAAAGTCTATGTATATCTTATCATAACCTGAACTAGGGTTGGCCTAAAACGATCACGAGACCCACTAATTATTTTTTTTATAAGAAAGCCTATGGGGAAATGGGAAAATTTTAAACTTTGAGAGGCTGTAACTTTTTTTTTAAAGACTTAAATCATTTTTGTTTTGTTTTAAAGCTTCATTATTATTTTTTTAGAGTACATCCTTTGACTTAAAAAAAAAAAAAATTATAAGAAAATCCTATGGGATTTTTAACAACTTTAAGAGGCTGAAATTTTTTTTTTTCCCTAAAGAGAGCACTGATTTTCGTTTTTGCTATTCTTCATTATTATTTTTTTTAGAGTATATCCTGTGATTTTCATAAAAATTGGGGGGGATACCCCTCTGCACTTACTATTAACCCTTATACAAATTCATGAATAAAGTTTAATGCCTCATTATTGTTTATTTTTTAGCTTTTAGTTACTGATGTCTTGCACCAATTAATTTTAATTCTGAATTATTGTACCATAATTATAATTTTGCATAAAACTATTTTCTTTTCTTTTCTTTTAGTTTGTTAATTGTTTGAAATATATTTATATTA